>BQNB010036756.1:0-49903 GCA_026074375.1 Tanacetum coccineum | reverse complement strand
GAAGATTAACTATTACTTGTCCTCAAGTAATTTTTACATTTAACGGGAATATTATTACCGACTCGTTTATGACGAATCAGTTTTTTACGCCGCTGCCGGGGAGGATTGTCTGGTTTTCACGTTTTTGTTTTGAGGTTGATGCCTTGAAGATCTTTTCTCTTTTGAAAGTTTAATTTCGTACTTATAAAAAAATAAAAATCCAAAAAAATATTTTCTACTTCTATTTTATTTTCTTTTATATAAAATTTTTAAAAAATCCAAAAATATTTTAATTTTATTTTTATATCAAAAATCCAAAAATATTTTTCTTTTATATTATTTTCTATTTTAGTGCATGAGCACTCGTTCATCTTCTTCTAATCTCGTTCCTCTGTCTACTAATCCCGAAAGCATTATCCGAAATCGACGACGAAATCTTGGTGATCCGTCTCTTTTACTCGATTTTGAAGAGATAAATATGGCTAATGATCCGAATAACGTTCAAGGACCGCTTCCAGTGGTTCCTAATTTTCAAAACCCGAATCCAGATCTCTGTCTGATGGAGGAGTTACTTTAGGCACCTACCGATATTGTGGGGGATGCAATCGTTGTACCCCGTATTCTTGCTAATCAATTCGAATTGAAGATCGGTTTACTTAATCTAGTAACCGCTATCGCTTTTCATGGTTTTGAAAACGATGATCCTCATTCTTATATTCAAAGATTCACGAAAATAACACAAATAGTTAAACTTAATAACGTCCCGAGCGACGTTGTTAAACTGTTGTTATTTCTGTTTTCTCTTGAGGGAGCAACTCGGACTTGGCTTGAAAAAGAACCTCCTAATTCTATCACAACTTGGAACGATCTTGTATCCAAGTTCGTGAACCGCTTCTTTCCTCCTTTTAAAACCACCAATCTTCGAAATGAAATAATTAGATTTCAACAAAGATTCGGTGAGACATTTTCTGAAGCCTGGGACCGATTTAAAAAATTCTTAACAAATGTCCCCATCACGACTTTTCTCCTCCCCATCAGATTGATACTTTCTACAATAGTTTAAATCAATCTGATCAGGATTCTCTTAATTCTGCAGCTAGTGGTAATTTCTTGACTAAGAATACTCAAGAAGCTTTGACTATTATTGAGAACAAATATAAAGTTCAAACTTCCCGAAACAAACCTCAAGTTTCAAGTGCTAGTGGGAGCTCGACTCAAGATGCTGCTATTACCGCTCTCACTAAGCATGTTGAAGCTCTCGTCTCTTCTATGAACCGATAAATTAATTCGATACAAAATGGTTGTGAGACTTATGGTGGTCCACATGCTTATTATGAGTGTCAACCGCCGGTGGCTACACTCAAGAGTACGTATATGCTATTACGGTCACCTATAATATGGGTGGTAACTCTTACCAACCCTAAGGTAACCGTAATCTTTTAAGCTATCGTTCCAATAATTATCTTAAACCACTTGGATTTAATCAAGGAAATAATCAGAATCAGGGAAACAATCTAGGAAATAATCAGGGAAATTATCAGAACAATCAAAACAGGAACCAGAATCAGAACCAAAATCGATATAATCAAGGTTCTCAAAACCAAGGGTATAATCAAAACAGGGGTCAGAATTACAACCAAGGAAACAATTACAATTAAAATCAGGGATATAATCAAAATCAAGGTCAGAATGTTAATCAGAATCAAGCTCAGTCGAATGTGCCATCTTTGGAAGAAGTGATGCTACAACATATGAGATCGACTGAAGCTAAAATGCAATAAATGCAAACTCACAATATCCAACAAATACAACAATTGCAAACCCAAAGTATCCAAATGGCAAATCTGATGGGTCAAATGCAAAAGGCTCTTCAGGAGAGACCTCAGGGTGCGGTGCCTAGAAACACCATACCAAACCCTCAAGAGGAAATCAAAGCAATTACCGGTATTGTTTTAGCTGAACCCTCAGTTCCACTTCCTCCTCTTGCTTCTTCTTCTAATGAGGTGGAACGAGACCCGGAGACGATCACGGACCAGGTACTTCCCGAAAGTACCATACGAGTCCCACCTCCGGTAGTTCAGTTGTCTCCTGTTTCTTCACCTTCTGAGCCTCCTAAGCGAAATCCTCATCAACCTTTAATTCCTTATCCCTCGAGGTTGAATAAGGAGAAGCTTCAAGACAAGTTTGATATTCAAGTCCATAAGTTCTTTCAAATGTTCAAGAAACTTCACTTTAATATCAGTCTTACCGAAGCTTTAGCTTTCATACCAAAGTACCATAAAATGTTAAAAGATCTCCTTTCTGATAAGGCGAAACTATTAGGATTGGCAAATATTTCTCTGACTGAAAATTGCTCAGCTGTCCTCCTCAAGAAGCTTCCCGAGAAGCTTGGAGACTCTGGGAAATTTCTCATTCCCTGTGTCTTTCCTGAGCTTGAGAAATACATGGCACTAGCCGATTTATGCGCCAACATTAACCTTATGCCACTCTATGTATGGAAAAAATTGATGCTTCCTCAACTTGTACCTACTCGTATGACCCTCGAGCTAGATAACTGATCTATTGCTTATCCAGTCGGTATAGCCGAGGATGTCTTCGTACAAGTAGGGAAGTTTACATTCCTGGCTGACTTCGTTGTCATCGACTATGACGTTGATCCTTATATTCCCCTTATCTTAAGGAGACCCTTCTTGAGGACGGCTTGTACTCTAGTCGATGTCTATGGAGAAGAGATTATTCTAAGAGACAAAGCTGAAAAATTGATCTTTCATGCTGAAAGCACTTTGAGACTTCCTCATAAGCATGGAAACGAGTCAATTAATATGATTAATTTCATTAACATCACATGCGAGGATCGTTTTGATGAAGTGCTAAAAATTCATAAATTAATTCATTGTTTGAGTGGCAGTCCCACTCCATCTGATCTTGTGGTCGAGTCTCTCTCCCCATCTCATATTCCCTGCAGG
This sequence comes from Tanacetum coccineum, assembly GCA_026074375.1. Classification (NCBI taxonomy): domain Eukaryota; kingdom Viridiplantae; phylum Streptophyta; class Magnoliopsida; order Asterales; family Asteraceae; genus Tanacetum; species Tanacetum coccineum. The sequence continues at coordinate 46,958 of BQNB010036756.1, read as the reverse complement.
GATAGTGACTCTCTCGCGGAGGAGACCGACATCATTCTTTCTCATTTTAATGATTCTTCACCTAATTATAAAACATTTTGCTTTGATATCGAAAAGAAGAGTAGTGGCAGTACCACTTCTTGTTCTTATCATTCTCTTCCAGAATACGAATCATTCTATTTTGATGTCAATCATATCGAAGAGAAGAGTAGTGGCAGTACCACTTCTCATTCTAATCTTTCTCTTCCTGAGTATGAATCATTTCATTTTGAACTTTCGATTGATCCGCTTCCTCCTGCCGATAGGAGTGATTCTCATCATGAGGAGTTCGCTGATGAATTCGCTCACATCATATCTTCACCAGAGTATGATTGTTTTTACTTCGATATTGAGCCATACCCAGGAGAGTTGACTATACCTTTTGAAGAAAATATATCTGATACCTTAACTAAGGATCTTAAAATTCATGAGCTTAATGATTTTCCTCTCTTCTTATCCGACTGTGACTCCATTTTTTCTGAGAAATTTTCTGAGATTGATCTTTTAGTCTTATTTCCTTTCGGAAATAAAGAAAAAAAATTTGATCCCAGAATATTCACCATCAATGGAGTTCACTCTAAGAGATTTTCCATTCTCCTTCTGGATGACTTTTCTTCTATTTTATTCGTCAGAGATTTTCTTTTCCTGACTGATCCTTCTGAGATCGAGACTTTTCTTTCATTTCCTTTCGGAAATGAAGACAAAGGTTTCGATCCCGGGATCCTCCGAAACAATAGAATTTTCTCTTTTACGAGAAAATCTCTACATCTATTGATTAATAATTTCATGATCAATAACTGTCATATTTTGAGTGAAATTTCTTTGATGACCGAATCTTCGATCAGTTTTCTCCCCAAGGACAAAGAAATTCGGGGCTAGTCAAGCTAGAGACTCGCACAAAAACAAGCAATTCTCGAGAGGCAACCTGTGCTTATCCTAGTAGTAGTAATGAATAAGTGTGGGGTGTGCTTCTATCCTTGTTGTGTTTTGTGGTAATCTGGTTTTGATTGCATGATTTCCTATGATCTTGAAGACCTTCGTGCTTGTTTTCAATCCTCCAATCACTCGGTCTCCGATCATTTACATGATTATATCCTGGGAATCCTCAATCCTGATCATATATATATATATATTTATTGTTTCCCTTTTCACACTTGGAATTTTTTGCATTTGCATTTTTCTTTGCTAAGTGTGGGGGTAATACCTGACATTTTTAAACATTGAGGCCAATGTTCGATTCTAAGTGTGGGGGGGGGGGGATTTCTATTGAAATTGATCATACCTGTGCCTGTCTGTGTTCCCATGCAACCCTGTTTTGACCAATAAATTCTTTTATTTTTTGTATTATTATAAAAAAAATTATTAATGATATAAAAATGTTAGAAATAAGTAGGCCCGTAGGCTAGAACTAGGGAGATTTTGACTTGACCGAGTATTACACTTTAGCTTTCCCCTTAGCTTTCGAGACTAAGTGTTTGAAAAACTTTAAAATTTTGCAAAGAATGAAAAATGATAGAGTTGAATATAAGTTAGATGCTAAGCGTGGAGTAGTTGGATCTCTTTAGAGCTCATAGAGGTTAATTGTGGCTTTTTGCTCCTATCAGCTTAATAAACGTAAAAAAATAATAATAATTTTCAATAAATAAAGTTGATTTGGTTTTTGCGATTCTTAGTTTTGATCACTTCTTAAAGATTCCTTCTGATGAAAGTAAGGTACAAATCGAGGTTTTATCAGTGTTGTGGGGAAATAGACTACCGATTCTTGACGGCTCGCTCCCGTTGTCTAGGTAGTTAAAAGACCACAGAACTTGAAATTTTGCTATAATAATAATAATGGAATAAACTAAAGCCGAAATAAGACCACTATTTTCTGTCGGTTCACTCCTGATGTTGCAGTCGTTTAAAGGGTGGAAGTAATAATAATAATAATAATCTGAGACCGATAAAAGTTTGATGTTTCTGGTCGGTTCGCTCCTGATGTTGCAGCCTTCAAGAAGGTTGAGGAACCGAGGTCGAAATAAGACTACTGTTCTGGTCGGTTCGCTCCCGATGTTGTAGTTTTTTAAAGGGCCGAGGGATAATAATGTTAAAATAATAATAATAATAATAATAACAAAGCCAAATTTTGACTCCGGGGTTATCTAAATAAAGCCTTCGTCTCTGGACTCGTAGTTGAGTTGTTTCAAATGAAATAAAAAGGATAACCCCTAAATCATGCGAAATTAGAACCTTAATGTGGACCTTATTCTCAGTATATCGTCTCTTTAAGAAAGGATTTCAAACTAATTATGATTTAAACCGGTCACCTTTATAATAATAAGGCCTTAATATATTTAAATAAGTGATCTTGTTTCACATTATATTTTTGAATAAAATCCTTATAGGAAATTAGGAATAAGGGAGCGAAAAGTAGCTACGTTTACACAATTAACATTTATGAGTAGCGTTAGTATCTAATCTTATATTTAGCTATGATTTCGTTTTAAGCTTGGTTTGGGGATTGTGAAAATCGAGGATGACGAACTCCCCGTTCTTATAGCCTTTTATATGTTTTGTAATAAAAAATTTAACTTAGTTTTTATTTTTTAAAAATAAATGATTAAAACGGGGGCGCTTTAGAAACAAATGATTTTAAACTCTCTTAATAAACTTTTTCTGTTCTTGTTTGATGTGAAGGGTTATTAAGTTAAGGGGGGTCAAGTTATTTATTTCTAGGCGTGTTTTATAAACATTGCGTGTGGGATCAGCAATGGCTAAGTGTGGGGGAAATTAATGTGTGCTTAAACACACATCATTTATACCTTGGAAAACACTATAAAACAGACTAAAAACACTAAAATATGGAAAATTAAATTGCAAATATGTTTGTATTGTGTTTTTATGTATTGCATGTACTAAAGATTGAAAACAAAGCAAAAACAAGAATTTTCAGGTTCGATCCGATCAAGTTTACTTATTATTCGAGATCAAGACGAAGTCATAAAAATTCCCCGAGCACTCCAATGGAAAGAGCGCGAATTTACGAGTCCGACGGTGCCTTTATCTCTTATTGGGCCGGCCCGACACCATTTATATGGGTCGGACCAACCCATACATATTAAAGACCAATGGATACAAATCTTAACATGGCCAGCCTATGTTTTCGGCCCAGCTCAGGAAAAACTCAACTCGACCCAGCAAGGCTTGAAATATAAAAATTACAAGCCCAAGAAAGAAAGTCCAAAAACTCAGCCCAAGAACAAAATGGAGATATCAATTTCTAGTAAGCTGTGCATTTTTGTGGCGTTTGTACTGCACTCACCAAAATTAAATCAAAGCAGCGCGTGGAGACCCCCACTCTCACCCACTATCTTAATTTTAGCCACTCACAGGCCTACACATGGCTGAGCATATTACAAATGAATTCAAAATATTATGTGGGACAGATATGAGAATGAAAAGAGTATTATTCCGAACCAACAATTATCAGTTATATAAGGACACATGGTGTTTAGACACTGGTGGATCGAGAGATTATTTGCTGGCAAGGACGCGTGTCTTGCAAGCATTGGTGGATCGAGAATACATTCTTTGGCAGATGAGGCGGTTACGAGGATAGGATTATGAGGCCAATCATTGGCTTAGTAATGACGCGTTTTGACCACCACATTTTGGTTAAATAAGCACACGCAGCAGGCTATTTTTCAATGATTAGTTTTTAGTAGTAGTTTAGCTTACTTTCAAATATTGTTCTAGCTTATTTAGTCTTTTATTTTAAGCTTATTAGGAATTTGTAAAAAGCTTTTATAGCTTATTTAGTCTTAATGTAAGGTATTCTTTTATTGAGATTAATGAAGATGTTTGAGGTTTGTTTTGGTATAACTTAAAGTGCTTATTCATTTTGCTTATTTCTTATCGTTTTCTTCTTTTTCTATTTGAATAAGCTATGTTCCATAGCTTATTTTGAAATGCTTCTTTCTGGTTTGAATAAGCTCATCCTTTAGCTTATTTCGAATTCATGTTTTATAAACCTTGGTATTTAGTTTAAAACTTGGCTTATTCTTACTTTCTTTTCTTTTTCTCTAGCTTATTTTTGTATAAGCTATTTTTGCTTATTGCTTATTTAGTTTTTCTCTTCTTTCCTTTAGCTTATTTCATAAGTCAAATAAGCTCCTTATAGCTTATTTGATTTAGATCTAAGCTTATAGATCAATATAAGCCTCGACTTATTTGCTTTTCTTTATTTTTGTTTGCTTAATCCTTTGCCTCGGCTTATTTACTTTTCTTTATTTTTGTTTGCTTAATCCTTTCTTTTAGCTTATTACAGATTTGAATAAGCATTTCTAGCTTATTCGAATTAGTCTTTTAGCTTATAACATCAATAAGATTTTGCTTATTCAGTTTCCTTTTTGTTTTCCTAGCTCGATTCGAACAAAGGAGAAAGGTGCAACGAGCTTATGTGCTCAACTTATTTATAAGCTTATCACCTTTTAGTTTCGAGAGCTTATTATCTTAGTTTTAAGGTTTCTAATAGCTTTTAGTTATTTAGTTTTCAAAAGTAGCTTATTAGATTTAATCTAGTTTTTACAACATATAGTTTTCAAAATAGCTTATTTTTCTAAAAGGGTTTTCATCTTATTAGCTTATTTTGTCCTAACCTTTCATGTCTTATTTCTTATTCCATCCTTCTACATCTAAGGCCGGAGCTTAAAGGTTTAATAAGCTAGATCGAATTTGATTATTTGCTTTAGCTTATTAAATCGGGTGGTTTATATTCGATTCGGTTCATCACTCGGTTCTATTCTCTTTCTCTTTTCAATACTAGTAGTTTAGATTTATTTAGCTTAAAATGATTATGTTTGCTTATTTGTTGATTAGCATGCTTAGAAAGTAGATTTTCTATATGCTTGTTAAGTGATAAATTGTTTAGTGAATTAAGTGTGATTATAAAAGTGGAAATATTGATTAGTGATTTTTGGATTACTTAGATTAGTGTTTTAGTTATTCGAGCGGGCAAAAGCCGTAAGAATAATTAGGCAATAATTTAGTTATCGATATCTTGATAAAAATTGTTTTCAATAAAAACCAACGTTGTGAGAAAATAATTTGTTTGAAAGATATTGGTTCATCGATAAGGACTTAATTAATTAAATCACACTTAAGGATCTAAACAAATCACTTAGCAAGCATATATTTTTATATAGTTCTATTCGTTTAATTGCTTAGCTTATTTTTATTTAGTATAATCTAGCTTAGTTTTATTTTATATTTAGTTTAAAATAAAAAAACCAAAATTAAAAGATAATCAAGCTTTTAAATTTCAAACATCAACGTGGTTTTCAATTCAATTCTCGTTGGGATTACGACACTCGAAAGATTAACTATTACTTGTCCTCAAGTAATTTTTACATCTAACGGGAATATTATTACCGACTCGTTTACGACGAATCAGTAGGCTAAGGTGTAAATGTGTAACGAAACAAACAGTTGGTGTTATTCCTAAAGGATTGGCTCTATTGGTTTTTCTTGGGGTATCTTACTCTTAAGATGAGAGTAAACAAAAGGTTTATACGGGGATTTAACTAACCAGTGTAGTTAGTTAATAAAACATCATATAAAGGCTTTTTGGGTGTAATCCTAAAAATTTACCAATTTAAACAAGTTACTCCATCTAAATCCATAGTACTCATTATTGTGGTCTCGAATAGATATACTAAGCCAAGTTCTAAAGTCTACAACATCACCGGCACACTCATATTTTGTGGAATTTGGGTAAACATTTAGAAATAGATAAGGTTAAATTCTCACAATATCTAATAAGGGTTATTGTGTGCAGGTTATGTAACAAGTAATTTCACAAAAGTATGCTTGAATTTTTTTCAAAATTTGAGCATAATTTAAGCATTTTAATGTAAAAAATAGGACAAGTATACATTCTAATTCCCATCCCCCCACTTGAATTATACAACGTCCTCGTTGTATAGATAAAACATTAAAAACGGGAATTAAAAGAATTAGAATGAGAAACTCCCCTGATATTTTGCTCGGTAGATTCTCCAAGTTGAGTTTATGAGCAAGGATGCGTGTTGAACAGCCGTCTTGAGATTTCAAGACTCCAACACTTTTAGATTTCCAGATTGTAGATACTTCACCAACATCGTCGATTTTTTTGCATCGAGGTCCTATGCAAAATATAAGAAAAACATGTAAAATCCTATCTCGGGTATCTATGGTTAATTAAATAAGCTAAATAAACTGTACATGATACCAATATGCCGTATCCATAAACTGGAATATGCCGTATTGAGAAACCTGTAAAAAGTATCTAAATACTGGTCAGTCTGTTGAATACGCCGTATCATGTGCATGAATATGCCGTATTAACAGAACTGACAATAATGTTTAAAGTGCATAAAAATAAAGGACTGATAACGTCCAGACATTCGATACACCATATGGTATGGAGCGGATACGCCGTATTGATGTCTGGGAAGACATACTCGATAAAAATAAATAACAATCCGGGTTGTCTCCCGGGAAGCACTTTTCTTTCACCTAGTCTTTAAGTTAGACTTTTTCCTTCCTTCATTCGGCTCTTGTTACCATCCATCCTTCGTCCATCATGCGAAAGATTTCTTGGTATGCTCGGCATACATCTTTGCTTGTACTCGTCAAATCTTCGTATTAATCTTGTTTAACAACAACATACTCTTCGTCGTGTTCGAATGAATACTTGATCATCGTGAATCTTCTTATAGTGCAAACCGACAACTCATGATCATCAAACAATCCACATTTTTCCTCATCTTCATGTTCATTCTCATATTCTCTTTCTTCTTGATCATGGTCATCAATCTCATAGCCATCTCATCTTCTCCAACCATTATTACATGATTCATCATTATCGTCAATCATTCCTTCCACGATAGCTTTATTTTTTAAAGCTTCCTCTTTTAGTTTTCTATCCTTCAAAGCATCGCACCATTCTAAATCTTGGTAATGGAGGGTGTTTCCAACTATATAAGCTCCAAGCAAGTTTCCTCCATTACAATATCCATCTTCTCTCCAGCTACAGGTAGGCCACTCTGAATACCCACTTTTATAATTAAATGGCTTACAATGATGTTTAACAGGGAGTTGGTTCCTTCCATACTCCATTCTTCGTCCATGGTCTTTCATGCACCCATGGCACATCTTTATTCCACTCATTTATCCAATCGTCCTTATATTCTTCGTAAGTCTTAAATCCATCAATATCTTTAGTAAGTACATTTGGATCAATTTGCAGAAGATAATTAAACTCCTTGAAGGCCCTACATATAACACCCCTATTTTTGACATATAGCAGCGGAAGCTAATCTGGGGTATTATTTCATAGTACAACAGTCATAATCATAGAAAATGACTCGAAAGAGACGTTTTTAAAAGATAAGTTATCATTCATTATTTCATCAGAGTTTTTACAAACAGAGGTCCCAAAATCTACATGAAAACATAAAGTTTGAATGATAACAGTTTAGCCATCTTCAAGTCTGTGCCACTCCGTGCCATAAGATGTTCAGTTACCTGAGATAAACATGCTAAAAAGTCAACACAAAGGTTGAGTGAAATTCATAGGTTTAAGTAAAGTAGTTTGAATACAAGCTCAATAGTGGGTTACGTTGTTATACACCCATAGTTTGTAATAATTGCAACACATACAATTATCATGAAAAATAGTATTATTGCCCTAAGCTCATGACACCGAAGCCTTAGGTTAAGTAATCACAAATAATTGCCCCAACGGGTATCTTTGCCAAAACACCCGCAAAGTTATTCAAATGTGTGCTATTGGTTACCGACAGTATAGGTACACCAACGGGGAGTCCAGTCCTAAATAGATCTATTCACAACATTCGTGCTTACTCCGTAGAGTAATTAACGGTTCATGATAATGGGGTCTTAATGTCAAAAGTAGTTACTTAGGCAATAATGAATCAAGATAGCATACAGAAAAATACTTGCATTCATGGTTTATATCATGTATCCCCCTCGCGGGTTTATAAAACATTTAAAAGATTGAAATGCGAGGCTATGAACTCACCTTAACAGTATAGAGAAATCTGATTGATGGCAAAAGTATATAAAATGAAAGTAACGGCTTCGTCACACAACCTGGGTAATATGTCAAGTCTTAGTTTGATCGGATATGTTTTATGTCATAATGAAATATCATTTTGATTGGATTTATTATGGAAATATCGTATCATGGTTCGGGCCATCATAATTCAGAGGTCATGTAGTAAACGTTTGAGGAGCCAAGACACTTTAAATTGTAAATCCAGCAAATTCGTCAAAACGTATACCCAAATGAAACTCCTCACATGAAGCTCCCTAGTAATGTGATACATTATAGTTTTAAGTTTCTTCAAAAGCTAGAATAATATATATATATATTTTTATAATTACTATAAAAATATAATATTTTATAAGTTTGCAAAATTAGCAATATATACCCTTGGTTTATAAACTTTTACAAGTTTAGTCCTTTATATAAAAAGTATATATATATATTAAACCTTAAACTTTATAACTTGGCAAAATAGGTCTTTATAGTTATAACTTTGAGAAAATGACATTTTCAGCCCCTTAAGTTATAAGTTTCAGAAAGTTACAATATATACCCCTATGCATGGAAACTTTTGCAAAACAAGTCCAAAATGCCTTGCAAGTTTATTTTAAGACTCCAAATGATATTTGCAGGTTATAGCTTATTAGTATAAGCTAAAATAAGAAGTTTTAACGTAATGAAAGTTTAGAAAAAGGATTCGTTAGTTAGAAAATCAAAATGGGTCGTTTGGTTTATAAAAATTAATCCAATGGGTTAAAGCTTTTAAGGCTTGATAAAATGTTTATAGAAATGAATACTAAGCTGATAGGAATAGCTTATAACAACAGCTTATGAGATTTGCTAATAGAATTTAAGAAAATGATTAATTAGGGTTTCATTAAGGCACTTTTTTTTAGAAATTTAAAACGCGTGGGTTTTGAGCTCAAGCTTCTTAACAAGAGTTTAGATATCATCATTAGGAACTTATTTAAGGATTCAAAACAAAAATTAGCTTATAGAACGAGAATTAGAGCTTACGGGTTGAAAAATGGGTCGAACGAGGGTTTTGAGCTACGTACGCCTAGAAATGGCTTTGGGGATTCTTTTTCCTGGCTTCTTGGCTTCACTTCTACACTTGGGAATTCTCTTGATTCTTCTTGGCTGCTTAGAACTTCATTTTGAGAGATAAAAATGAGAATTGAGGTGTGGTTTGAATGAACATAGGGTGCGTCCCTTTTATAGTATTCGAATGGACTTGGGGAGCAAGTTAGGAGTCTTGCTTAGTGTCTTAGATAGTAAATCTAACTAAGAGAGGCTATGAGGGTGAGTATGATAAGCTAGAAACTAACCATGAAGAGGTGGGGGGTTGTTTGGAGGACACTGCTACAAGAAGGAGTGTCTGAATGAGATTTTAGATTGTGATGCGCTAATTTCTTGAATATGTGTTTATTTTGAATGATATGACAAGTTAGGGCATCTAAGTGTATATTTGCAGCATCATCTTACATGTTAGGGCATCATATCACATATTAGTGCGTATGTGTTGTGGTTGGTGCAGCAGGTTGAATGTTAGTGCATAATACAACACTATTATCGAATTATAAGACATTTTAGTGCATTTGTGTGTTCTAGTTGGTGCATCATGTTAAATGTATGCGGCATTGGTAATTTTGATCCAGTTTATTTCATGAAGACATTTTGTTGATTTAAGGCATCTGTCTTGTATGAATCGTTAGGGCATTTGTTTGTTTAAAGGCATCTGTTTGCATGTTTAAGGGCATCTGTTTGTTTTAGGGCATATGTTTGTATGATTTATGATCTTGAATATGACATTGCTGGGATTGCAAACCATTTTCTCCAAATAAGATTGATCCGTATTTTATGAATCTTGAGACATGGAGATGCTAATGCTAGTGATTTCATGAATGATGTCCTTGCTCAGGTTAGTTTCCATCTTTTATGTGATATTGATAAGCTTTCATGATGTCTGATATGGTATAGAGTCATTTATCTACAAGTTTAGCTTGACTGTTTACTTTTCTTTTTTCTAGATGAACTTGTGCTTGTATGTTTGATCATTGAAAGATACTTACACTGCTTATCCAAATTAAATTCCAAAAGTGTACTCTCGGTCCTGAATTTGGGCTTCCTTATTTAAACTTTTTTAAATTGAAAGTGAAATAAGTATCTTTAATAAGTAATTCCAAACACTCCTTTATGAGTGAAAAAGTTTATAGTTTAGAGTTGCTTGTTCCAAACTGGATACTTCAAAAGTCCTTGAATGGTCTGATAATACGTGGCTAACGTCTATATCTTGACGTCTACTTAGTTGTATACTTAGTTGTATGTTAAGTTAGGGCATCTGTTTGTTTAAGTTAGGGCATCTGTTTGTTTAGGTTAGGGCATCTGTTTGTGAAAATTGCTGATACTTATTAATCTTAAATTTTAGTATTTAGTTTTAGTTTGGTTGCTGATACTTATTGATGAGCCACCGCATTCGTGAAAGAACCGATGCCTTTGATGCTGCCGGAAACACCACTGCCTCCATTGGAAAGGTACACCAGTCAATCTGCAAAAAATTTCTACCTAATGTGACTACCATTGCGTTTTCAATATCGGGTCGGCTTCTTTTCGCTGGATATTCCAATGGAGATTTCTTTGTATGGGATAGTTTATTGGCAAAGGTAAATGTGACGATTCTCGTAAACAGGTAAACTGCAATTCTGACACGTGGAACAAATTTGCGATTTTACCTTATAAACATGTAAATATAATTTCACACAAATACTAAATTTATTTCTTTAAATTTTGAGATTTTACCATAAGCTTTTAGGTTCTTGATGACACATTCGTGTTTTGATCGGTTATCTCTTGGTTTCGGCAGGCTTGAATTGTAAAAAAGCCGTCAATTTTACACCAGCTGAATGGTTACCTTATGGGGGACTGATTCAGAGCTTTATCAGTATTATCGCAAAGCTGATGTCTTGTATCATGAAGAGCTGCTTTGTGTGGTAGCCAAGGTCAGCATAAATATAATTTAGTGCATCCGTTTGTATTTATCCATTCTTATCCATACATTGCGTACTATAAATAACTAAAATAAGCATAAGTTTAGGGTATTTGTTTGTATGTTTAGTGTATCCGTTATGTTTAGTGCATCATTAGACACATTAGGGCATCTGTTTGTCTCGTTAGGGCATCTGTTTGTAGCTTTAGTGTTTCCGTTATTTAAAGAACTTATGAGACATTAACTTGCATAAAATACCAACGTACTTTTTCATTGTCCCTGTTTAGTCACTTTACATTTTATACATCCGATTCATAAAATATTAGTTGTCTCTTTTGGGTCATTTTGTAATATGTATTCTTAACTTTTTTTATACATATATCTAACATTTTTTATAAACATCATCATGTTTAAAATCTGAATCGTAACTAAACATAAGTTAAGAGATTGCCGCAGTCCCACTAAAATATTGGTTGAAGAAACAAGTGGACGTGGTGCATTTCGTATATGTTGATAAATGGTTGATGGTTTTATTCGTGTTTGATAATATTGTAATATTAAAATTATCAATATTGTTTATGTGTGTAGTAGTTATGATTCTTAGATTCAAGGCATCTGGATATCATGAAAACTATTAAATGTGAAGATCATTAGATTCAAGGCATTTTTTTGTTAAACATTAGGGCATCTGTTCGTTAATATTAGGGCATCTATTTGAAATGATTCATGGCATATGTTTAGTTAATTTTAAGCGTATGTATGGCAAATATTTAGGGCATTTGTTTTCAATAGTTTAGGACATCTATTAGGACATCTGTTTGGTTCAATTGTTTAGGCAAATGACTAGAAATAAATGAATTGTCCTCAAGAAGTTGTTGGTGTTTGGTTTCATATGGGTGACTGTGATATACCTGATATGAATTTCAATAAAAGTTTTGTTTCGAGTGTTCCTATATAATTATGGTTGGACAATGCAAATCATTAGATTCATGACATTTGTTTGTTAAAAATTAGGGCATCTGTTTGTTAACATTAGGGCATCTGTTTGAAATGATTCAGGGCATATATTTAGTTAATTTTAAGCGTATGTATGGCAAATGTTTAGGGCATCTGTTTTAAATGATTTAGGGCATATATCAACGAATAATACCACTAACGTGCATATCATATTTTTATGTAAAAGATTATGACCAGTGGTGGCTCATGTAATGCATACATAAATAAACCGTTTTAGGTAGAATTTTATTGTGGGGCGTTACGTTGCGGGGAGTATGTGACACTGAGGAAAGTTGGTGATGCAAGTCACAAGGTACGTAAAGCAATCAAACTCCAAAATAAAAGTCTGATCTTAAATTGTACTTTATGAGCCAATTCACATCATTCATCTTCAACTTTCTCAATGTAGGGTGGTGCTGCTGCTATCCAACACATAGTTAATGAAGGTCCAATATGCGAGGAGTATTACAAGATTCAAAAATACCTTTATTCATAGTTTTATTCACTTTAATATCGAATTAGTTCATGTTAGTATGTAAAAAAAGCAGAATTGTATTGTTAGAGGATCTTGGAATGCAGGTGTTGTTTCCGACAAAAAAGCCCTTTTGTACGAATTTTAAGCACTCGTTGGCTAGACATCTGTAATGAGTCCAACAATGGAACCAGACTGTTTTTCAAAAGTGGATAATGTGTTGTTGCTGCAACTTCAATTAATTATTGGTTTGTGGCTGTAAATTTTGTTCCAGCTCACCTGCAAGTTTAGTGTCAACTCGTTTGCAAGTTCAGTTTGTTTATTAAAAGTAGATTATGTGGTGTGGCTGCAAGTTCATCAACGGTTTTGGTTTTGTGGTTGCACGTTTGATTCAATCGTTTGCAACTTAGCTTCAACTCGTATGCAAGTTTTAGTTTATGTGCATCAGTTTAGTGTGTTATATCAGCAAGTAGCATTGTTGTCTTTTTTTTATTTTGAGATTATGTAACTTCCAAGTTATTATCAATTGGATTTTGAGATTGTGTAACTTCCAATACACTAAGGCATCTGTTTGTTTATCTTAAGGCATCTGTATGAATATCTTAAGGCATGATAAATTAAAAGCATTTGTTTGTTAAATTTAAGGCATCGTTTGTTAAATTTAAGACATCTATTTGGTCAGTTTAATGCATGTTAAGGCATCAGTTTGTTTATTTTAAGGCGTGTGTGAATCACTTAATGCATATGTGATAAATTAAAAGTATTTGTTTGTTAAATTTAAGGCACATGTTTGGTAAATTTAAGGCTTTTGTTTGTTCAGTTTAATGCATATCTTTGTTTAGTATAAGGCATGTGCTTGTTTAGTTTAAGGCATCTCTATGAATACATTAAGGCATATGTTTGTTTATTTAAGGCATTTGTGTTAATCACTTAATGCGTATGTGATAAATTAAAAGCATTTCTTTCTTAAATTTAAGGCATCTGTTTGTTAAATTTAAAGCATCTGTTTGTTAAATTTAAAGCATATGTTTGTTTAGTATAAGGCATGTGCTTGTTTAGTTTAAGGCATCTCTATGAATACATTAAGGCATCTGTTTGCTTATTTTAAGGCATTTGTGTGAATCTCTAGATAAATTAAAAGCATTTGTTTGTTACATTTAAGGCATTTGTGTGTTAAATTTAAGGCATTTGTTTGTTAAGTTTAATGCATATGTGGTAAATTAAAACCAGTTGTTTATCACTTACATTAATGGATGTGTTCATTATCATTTATAACTTTAGTGCATCCGTTTGATGTACGTAGTGCATCCGCTTGTACCATAAAAGTAAAACAATTTCAATACTTTTAGGTTCATTAAATTGACGAAAAAGGAGGCTCCAAACAAGGATAAGACAAATACGGTTAACGACCAAGCAAAGATTCAAGTTTAAGTCCCTTCAAAGAAAGACTCTATTGAGATACCACATGTTACATCATCCACTAGTAACAACGTTCCAAAGCAATGAATGTGATTAAGAAACAGATTTATATTAAAACCACAAATATAGAATATGGAACTTTATTATAATGAAATCTTAAATCTGAAGTCAATTCATATTTCTGAATGCGAGACTAATATAGAGAGTTTACAACACAAGATGTAAATGATATTATCTACTTTTCCTGTTACACTTTTTCATAGCCAATGCCTATGCGATAGTTTCATATGCAGGATAACTTTTATGTATGAACATTCCATTCTGTTCCGTTGTAGGTTATGGACTTTAGCATCCACTCCAGACACTGTCAAACATACAAGTACAATATCAATAAACTATATGCATGTGTAGAAAACATCAGTAAATACGACAATTACACACAAAAGGAAAACATCATAAAATATGACGCAACTTTACTGCATCTGTTTGATGAACTTTAGTGCATCTGTTTGATGAACTTTAGCGCATCTATTTGATGAACTTTAGTGCACTGTTTGATGCACTTTAGTCAAGTGGATGAATTTCATACATAAAGCAATAGAAGCTCTACTTGATTATCAAGGATTACAAACACTATAACTATTAATTCTGATTAACCTTAATAGGTGACTTTTTCAAATGTGGCACAAGTAAATGTGTAATGCTTGCATCTTTTACGATATCAACACACCTGCAACTTTGGTACTCGAGTGTCGCCCCCAATGAAATTAAAGGAATATTTATCAACCTTTAAACCTCATTCATATATTAGTAACTACAGAACTAATTTCATTCATATTTTTGTTGCAACTGTAATTAATATCTAATTATTAATTAGCAAGATGCTAATTGATTGTGATTTTTGATATTATTTAAACGCTCGATATCTGATTCCGATTATATTACCGTTTTCATTGATAATTAGTATTAACCAAGTAACTCTAACACAACTAAAGGGTACCTACGAAAAAATTGATAATTTGCTTATCAAAAATTGTATGTTCTAGTTTGCTACTTCACTCATTAAATCAAATAAGCAGACCCAAACATCCTCGAACCACATTAATCAGGTAAGTAACCAAACTTATCAAACAATCACTTTTACCTTTAGCATTATGATCATTTGGTGACAAAAATTCCTCAATATCATCATCAACAACAACCACCGAACCCAATCCACTCTACTCTTACCATTCTGAAACTGTTTCCAAGGTTAACTGCCAAGTCCTCATCAAATAGAACCCTGCAAAGTAATAAAAAAATCAAATTTGTATAATGACCCATCAAAAAAAACTCCTAGCACTGTATTACCCTCTGATCAGTTTCATAATTAGACCATACAAAACGTTGTAAACAACCAGAAACATACAAAACGTATAAAACATTATAAACACGCGGAAACATGCAAAACTTAACATTGTAACCTCACCACTCGGCCAAAAAAGGCTAATAATGACGTGGTGATAGTAGCAACAAACCTGAAGCCGATACAATTGTATTAGCGTGTTGTTTCATCCAAATCTAATATCCTCTTGCCTAAATTAATTAGGGCATCTATTCACAAAAAATCTATTAGGGCATCACAGTGTAAAATTAGGGCATCATAGTTATAAAAATCCCATTCAGGCATTTTGTCAAACACTTGGTGTGCAGTTTTTTGTAAACATGTTTTCCATGTATTTATTCCTCAATTTCGTTCCAAAATAATATTCTATACAATGATACATGTCAATAAACTCTTAAAATCGATACATCTAAACACAAATATGATTATTAACGAATCAAATGTCATAAAAAGAAAAACCTAACTCATAAAAGACAACAATTAGTACAAATAAACTGTAGCAAACACACATATCAGCTTTTTGTTTGATCTTATATAACGAAAATAACAAAAATAGAATCAAAATATGTTAGTAAACTTACTTTGTTCATCAATTTGAGAAATTATAACGATATGATATCATGTATCTGATATACGTGACTATGAGAAATTATAACAAGATGATTTCATTGATTTGTTCATCGATCTCGTGTTTTATGATCTGATAGGATCGTGTAACTTTGATCAGCTAACGTGATTCTAATAGAATCGTTAATCAAATAGGATCTTGATTTTATGATCGATCTGATAGGATCTGATAGTTTATTTAGTTTTTATTGGGAGAGAAAAGATAGCACACCTGGAATGATAGAAAAAAGAAAAAGAAAAAATGAATGAAAATAGGCATTATATATGAAGTATGAAAATTTTAAAAATAGTCCCCTAAAGAATGAAGGTAGTTACAAATAGGTCCCTCTACTTTGGTGTGAAAAAAGGGAGGGGAGGGTGGCTTGATCCAACGGTTGTGGATGAGTTTTCTAGGTTTTCCACCGAGATAAGGTTTTCTCATGATCCCATCTCTATATATATATATACATATATATGTATATACATATATGTATATGTATATATATATGGTATCGTATATATATTATGTGGTATAATATATACATTACAAGTATATCTATTTATGATACCATGTATATATATGTATATGTATATATATATATGTATATGTATATATATACATGTATATGTATATATATATACATGTATATGTATACATATATACATGTGTATACATATATACATGTATATACATATATACATGTATATACATATATATACATACATACATGTATATATACATACATACATGTATATATACATACATACATGTATATATATATATATATATATATATACATACATGTATGTATATATATATACACATGTATATCTATATACATACATGTATATACATATACATACATGTATATATACATATACATATACATAGTAAGCTATTGTTGCTTCACCCATGAAAAGCCTCAAACTTTATTATTTAAGGTTATTTTTCAACCTTGACATGTCATAAAGAGTCGACCTGTTAAAACTTATCACCATGTCTGTCAAACTATGTCAATTTATGGTCTTACTATTTCAACATTACTTAAAATTTTTACAATGACCAACACATAATATCGAGATGGTAAGTTGCTCTCTTACTGCATTTAATCTTACCAAAATATAACACTTTCCAACAGTTTAAGCACTAATTTAACAACGCGATAATACGTTACTGTTATCCGACGCTAGCCTACTTCTTCCACAACAAAAAAACACTGAAATTCTACTTCAAGTCAAAAAAAACTAATTTTTAGGTTATGCATATCATAAGCATGTATTGAGATACTGTATACAAAGAGCTTATAACAAGTTATAGCTAACTAAACTAACATTGTAACAAACACAACTATCTAACTATAACATAGAACTAACTAACGTTTCACATTATCATGTATGTTTTATGTTAGTGTACAGATAGTTAGTTATGCTGATTAGTTAGTTTGTTATGGTTTGTTATCAGCTCATTGTTAGAAACCGAAGTGTTTTTGCAGAAGACAAAGTTGTATTAGAGATTCAATGAGTTTTATCATACCAAACTACTCATCATTTCAGCAAACTCTGCAATGACTAATGCGTAACATTTAGGAAAATACAATGTTACTCTTCGACATAAATACGACTCAAATGGAACACTTTCAGTCTTTCTCAAAGTTTGATAATATAGTAAGTTCATGTAGACAGACCTCGTAACAGTATCCATTCAAGAGGACTCTCTCAAGTAAAGGTTATCTAGAACACTGCCACTTTTATGGTTCCCACTCCTTATCATGTAAGTTCCAAAACAACTTTCTCATACCCTAAACAAGTGTTACTCGGTGCCTGTCTAAGCCTAACGCTAAAATAAATATTTTCAGTATTTCTTAAACCTTACATAGGCATCAATTTCGTTTTCTAATATAAAACACCAGGATAGTTAGTGGATGGCAATTGACATAAATGGCATTATTGATGGTGCATGCAAAGAATTATCAATGGATACCAAGGCCCATCATGTTTAGAAATGTGTGAGTTTTCCAAAAGAAGCAGATATGAAACTCTGCTAATCTACATACGCATAACCACTATTTTCTAAAAGAGCCTAGAAATTGTGGTTCAATACTTTAGCTCAAAATTTCTTACTTGTAAAGTGCAGCAAGGCATATAAGCTCGCTATAATGAGTAGGATAAAACATTGTCTTTCTCCACTCAAACCAGACAGAAGCAAATTCATGGGTTGGCGTGTCTTTCAACGACTCACCAAGACTTGGTAATTGTAACCTTGTAACTACATAACAGATTAGATGTTGCATACGTCAGCTTTTTCATGTGTGATAAATAACCATACATAAATCATTATCACATGAACACCAAAACTTACACTATAACTAATGACAGAACAATTAGAAATAACAATTCTGAAATAATCATATGGCAATTATTGAGCCCGAAAATATACTTTGAAGGCAAATTTGGGGAAACAGCGAGAAGTAATGAATTTACAAAAACATTATAAAAACACAAGTTCTATTAGCATAGCAAGTCACTAATTGCTGACAGTTAAAAAACATTCTTTCATTTGATAAACACAAAGCAACTATACGGTTATACCATGTGAGCATAACTTTATTGATCAAACTAACAAACATACTTTAAAGGAACATCAATAAAGAAATTACCCTTCTTTCACTGCCATCAAAGAAATTAAGCTCAATCATCTCAGAAAACACCACAACGCAGGCATCCCGATGATGAAAAATCAAACTCTCAGGTCCACGTTGATGTCTAACACTAAATATCCACGGTAGCAAATTCTAGACCATAAACACCCTCATCACACACTTTCCTTTCCTAAATAAGACATCTAAAAAATTATAAATACAAAATAGACTGATGTCGAATATAGAAACAAATGGTCGCACTAAAAGAAGGGCTACACGACTTGGCAAACACAGATGCTGGTAGCAAAAAAACTCATCACTTACCTAACCGCCGTTTTAGATTTTGCTTTTACTTATCCCTTTCCTTTGGGTTGTTGGAAAAATCACTTGTAAGCTCATATCCCTGAAACATAACAACATCAAGACTGCATACATCCAAAAAATATGTATGAGACAGATACGACCCTATAGAAAGTTTAAGCTAGAAGTTTCAGAAAGAGTTGTACATGTCCACCAAATACCAAAAGCGCCCCAAATTCCAACACTTTAGTGAGTTAAAAACTGTTCAATCGAAAAAAAATAAGACACTGTTTAACTGATAACTCAAATGGGAGTAGAACCACATAATGCAAGGAAGCAAGAATAACCTCTGGAATAAAGTGCTTGCACTTATTTTGGGCTGAGACTTTGGACACAAAACCACATCCTCTGCGAAGAAATTTATCCAAACCTCCTTCATCTTGGCTTCAGCAAGATTACAGAGTTCCATCACGGATGAATGTTTAAAACACCCAGCAAT
This sequence comes from Tanacetum coccineum, assembly GCA_026074375.1. Classification (NCBI taxonomy): domain Eukaryota; kingdom Viridiplantae; phylum Streptophyta; class Magnoliopsida; order Asterales; family Asteraceae; genus Tanacetum; species Tanacetum coccineum. Next base: position 27,550 of record BQNB010036756.1, on the reverse strand, counting down.
TGCTCCAATGACATGAGCAGCTGCAACCCTCATATCCTAGGTTTTGCTACGAAGATACTATGACACCTGAAACACGCAAGTAGTTGGACAGATAAATATCAATGTTATTGATAACAAACCAACTATACTTTCTACAATATATTCATTCATATCCCATATTATTTCTCTAATGCTTTCCTTCCTATGTAGATTATCTTGTTCGGGAAATTGAGTTACTAAACTCACACTCGATCCCGTGGGTTACAAAGGAACTCTTTCACCACTCGTTTCAAACGTCACTCAACATCAGAGGCATTACTCCACTTCCAAAAATTCTCTCATATGGGCGATATCAATATCCGCTTCAATGTCACTATTACAATGGAATAATAGGAAAAAATCATATTTTAACATCAACCGCGCCTAAAAACATAATGGGTAAAAATAAACTATTGACGTAATAATATAATGTGGACCGAATGAAATCACTGTTTCAATCCAACTTTAGCTAAATTTATAACGAATTGAAATAGAGCATATGTGTTCAAAAAAATAATTATAATAAATAGAAAATCAATTAAAGCCCTAAAGTTCAGGTTGAAAATATGGATTTTATGTATAACTTAACACAAAAATTGATTATTTGTGTTTATCAAATTGAAAATTAAAAACACCTGGTGGAGAATTATAGATTCAACTTAATCTTGAAAATCGCTAATTTAAAACCCCATCATGTTTTTTGATGTCGTCGTGCGAAACCCTGAATGAAAATCATGTACAAACCCTTGATCGAGCAATTTTGTTACTTGCTTTTGAATATATGTACGTGATACACATACAGATAAATGATTTAGGGTTCTATTGTTTAGGGAGAGATTGTCACACCCCGCCAAGGCGGAAATGGTGTAACATCATGGATATCATCACAACACAATGGCGTCTATAAAGAGAATTATACATGCAATAAATAAGCAAAGTATAGACACAAAGTGTCATAACAATACCCATAAAACTAATCCAAATCCAAAAGGCATCTTGTTAAAAATAAAGAAATGTTCTACTTGTAAGCACTATTATAAAGTGCAGGGACTAAATATGTTAAGTAAGGAAAGTTTAGTCAACAAGCTAACCAAGGGCTATAAATAGTAATTTATGCCATGGTTAGATGTAACAACTGATTCTGAACTGATTTGAATCAAAATTTGACCAAGTTTGGTGTTAGAAATAAAGAAATGTTCTACTTGTAAGCACTATTATAAAGTGCAGGGACTAAATATGTTAAGTAAGGAAAGTTTAGTCAACAAGCTAACCAAGGGCTATAAATAGTAATTTATGCCATGGTTAGATGTAACAACTTCATTTAATCAAAAGGCAAGTTAGGTAATTCTCTCTCTAAACACACACACTAATTACACCTTGATCTTCACACACTAATCATCAATCAAGATCTATTGCTTAATATGTGGTATCAAGAGCCAATGATTGCGGATTAGTGCTTATTTTAGTGTTTGATTGTGTTTGTGAGATTGAGATTTTGCTTATTTCTGCTTATTTGTGCTTATCACCTTATTTTCGAGTGCTTATTGAGCTTATTCTGTCGATTTGTAGCTTATTCCGAGTGCTTATTGCTTTTTCCGATTGCTTAACGTGCTTATTTCGTCAGCTTATTAGCTTATTCAGTCCAGATTAGCTTATATTAGTGCTTATCAGATTTATCAGCTTATTTTTGTGCTTATCAGTTTCTGGTTGAGCTTATATCGTCATCAATCTGCTAATTGCTTTATCTGATAGCTTGATAGCTTATTGCTTATCTCAGTCTACAATTTTTTTTTCCAGATACAAAAAGCTTATCAGTTGCTTAATCTGCTTTAAAATCAGCTAAATTTTTTTCAGATCTGAAAAAGTTTGTTGTAACTGAATTGTAACTGATTGTAACAACTTTGACCAAGTTTGACTTTTTGGTCAAAGTAAAAGACGCGTTTTGTCTGGAAATCAAAAAGGTTATAACCGATCTAACTTTGAAGACAACCGATCGAGACAACCGAACGAGACAATCGATCTAATTCATCGAACGAGTTAACCGATCGAGCTCACCGAACGAGACAACCGATCTAGCTCAAACTGATCTAACCATTTTACAAAATAAAACTATACATCTTTTGTCTCAGATCTATACCAGATTCAAACAACTAGAAAATAAAGTAACAAGATCTCAGATTTATTTGTTTTTCGTGTCAAAGAACAAAGTTCAAGACCATTCAAGATCAAACACTAAACATAACCATCATCACATATCCTTGTCAAACCAAACCATCATCACATAGATCTTAGTTTTTTCTTTTTGTGTCCAACAATAATTTCAAGATCTTTAAAGATCAAAATCTCAAAAAGAAACTACATCATAGATCTTTTGAAGCTTTGCTTCATTTACTTTTCGAAAATAAAAGTAAGATCAAGAACAACAAGTGTTCAAGCCTTCTTTTTGTTTCGATATAACAAACACATAAACGAAAAAAAACAAAAGAAAACCTACCAGTGTTTCTTAAAAGATCTTGAGGTCGTGTTCTTTAAAAGTGAGTTTCGGATTTGTGTGCTTTAGTCTCAACCGAGCAAGAACATATTTTTTTTGGTAAAGATTGTATGTTCTTTGTGTATGAGATATATGTGTGACTGCAAAGTAAAAGGAAAGCATACAGGGAGGCGTTTGATTTTTTTTGAATTTGTAAGATTCAGATATTTGAGAGAAATAATAATGAAAGTGAAGGTGTAATTAGTGTGTGTGTTTAGAGAGAGAATTACCTAACTTGCCTTTTGATTAAATGAAGTTGTTACATCTAACCATGGCATAAATTACTATTTATAGCCCTTGGTTAGCTTGTTGACTAAACTTTCCTTACTTAACATATTTAGTCCCTGCACTTTATAATAGTGCTTACAAGTAGAACATTTCTTTATTTCTAACATTCTCCCCATAAATGATCTACTTGGGAACTATCCTTATTATCTTTTTAATGACGACTTCTTCCTTATTCTTAAACACTTGATTCTGAAGTAGTCTGTCATTTTTTTTCTTTGAAGCTCGAAAACGCTGAGAATTCTTTATGAAAGTTGAGGACGACCTTGTAGCAAATCTCTCCTGATATAATTTTCTCTCCCTATATGACAGGATAGATTTTTTTTTATCCCTGAAGGTATCAACTCTACTTTCGAACTCAAAATCAGCATTCTCAAAAGCTAACTTTGACCTTCTTTTGCAACTTGATTCTTTAATAGCTTGTATGAAATCTTTAACTTTGAACTTGATCTTGAATGTCGATTTCAATCACATAATGTTGCTGACGAAAGATCTTGAGACACGATGATATTGATTGAGCATTTCTTTGTAAAAGACTTGGAAACAGACTTGACTTTTCACATTAATCTTCATACACTTAAAGCTCCCCTCAATCACATATCCACTCTTCGTGAATATGGATGTAGTAATACTTTGATTGTCTGAAGAACAATGTAGATATTCTTTGAGAAGTGATGTCCAAGCAGAAATGATCGAAACCGGCTATCTCGAGCGATCTTTGATAGTTAATGAAACTGACGGCTTATTCAAATCATTGAGGATGTAACTCAAACTTGAATACGAATCTATTTCTTCTTAATCATACCCACTTTTTCCATAACGTTTTCTTGAGAGTATTCAATTTCTTATCTTGGTATCTGATTTGTCTACTATATATATTCTTGCTTGTATTTCGCCCTTTTAAATATACTTGAATTAACCTTATGTTTCAAGCTTATATCTTCTCCCCCTCATGATGATTATGATCCATCATGAACATCATGATTATATAAGCTTCCAAAATAAGTTTCGGGTGAAGAATATCCTTTGAAGTCCATGAAATTGAAATCTCAAAACTTTCTTTTCTCAATAATTCTCCCTTTAGAAAACAAAAACATTGACTCCCCAAAATATCCTATAAGCTCCTCAAACCTCCCAAGAAAAGAAATATGATTTGCTTTTTCATTCTCGTGATAGATTGAAAGAACTTGTTTTGCCATCTATAGATTCGATTGTTGACGTAGTCATGCTTGTGAAACAGTTAGAAATGTTGGTTGTATGTTGTAGAATGACTGAAAATGGAGAATTATCAGAGGAAAGAACTGCATCTTCCACAGTAAACTATGAAGTTATACTATCACACAAGATACAGCTTTTTTAAAATTTCCGATGAAACATTTGAAAAATATGATCAAATCAATATCTCGATGATAAGGATGCGGAAATATGATCATAAAATAATCAAATAAGCAATGATCTCGTGAACTTAGTGTTGTGTTACCCTGGGAAACACATAACCACTAGATCACTTAGATTACTAGTTCACACTTATTTGAATCATTAAACAATCATTTTCAATAGTGACCTATTCTAGCGTTGGCATGATGTTAGCACTGGTAGGATTTCCCATTCGATCATTGTGAATACTATTTGTATAGTATCACTCCGAATGTTCGGCATGTTTACGTAGACAAGGCAATATCACAAAGACATATATCATTGTACCTTTTGTATCATTGATGTTTAATACAAACGTACTTTTGTGTCCTAAAGATATTTCAATGAATATCAAATCGGCTCTAGACTCTTGTGCACTTTTAGTAAGCAAGGACTGGAGCAGAATGTCCTTTATTCAATACCAACATTCTCGGAATGAGAAGTCGATAGATTATGCGTTTAATCTCCGTGAGATGAAACAAATACTTTTCTGAAGGAGTATTTGTGTGGCTTGGAGGGGTTGTGCATTTGCATCATGGATCCATGATGTCTACTTCATACTAGAAAATCAAACGAAATGAAATCTGAAAGATTATGAGTTGGACCAGTTTCTATGCTAGTGTAAGGGAAAAACAACCTCTGTGTCTTTTCTTATAAGCTCTCTCACTTTTCAACTACAACCTTTCTTTTATTTTGCTTATCATTGATTCTTCTTCAGCATAGTCTTGTTACTTTTGATCATAATTTTATCATTTTCTTACATTTTGGTTTTTCATTCAAAGCTTTATCACTTAGAAGTCCTCTTTTTGTTATTTTAGATTCAAAACATGTTGATTTACACCTCAAACTCCATCACCTAGACCTAACATTCCTAAATTGGAAGGAAGACTCCGGGGTAGATCCAATTCCGGTTCTGGAAGAGATAGGAGTATTTTAGGGAGGATAACTAAATCACACCATACAACTCAACCAACATACACAAAGTAATTCATTTTAGAAAAGAATGTCTCTGAAAACCATGATGAAAATCTGAAATCATATCATGAGATTTTTGATGATATCAAGAAAAAAGTAGAAGACAATCACTATGTTCTGTTTTGTATTCGGTGACATTTCTATTTCTAGCATACTTTTCTCTTTTTCTTTTCATGTGGTGTTCTTGCTTTTGAAGAACACGGCATATACTTTCATTTTTTCAAAGTATACGATTTCTCATCTCTTCTCTCTTTCTATTTTTCTCTCACACAATCTCTCTTTCTGTTTTGTATCCATTCTCACAAAACATCATCTTGAAGAAGAAAATTTTAATTCTTTTAAAAGTTTCATCATTATAAGACACTCCCCCTTAAACATTTGCCGAGAAACATTTTTACATGAACTAAAAATGCAAAAATTCGGATATGTGAAGGGTGAAAAAAAAAAAGAAAAGAAAAAAAAAAAAAAAAAAAAAAAATAGGGGAGAAGAAAAAAGGTTAAAAACAATTTTCATTTCTGTTTCTTTCTGTAAACTTTTTAAACAACATAGTACGGACACTCCCCTCGAAAAATACAATATCGTCGTTTTAAACCATTTTTGAGGGAGTTCGTCTTTGCACGTCTGTGTTCCGTTATTTCTTTAGATCACTTTTCACAAAGAGCTTTACCTTCTTTAATCGATTTGAAGACCTTTGAAAATTGATGTTGATCTTTGAAAGATAAGAACCACATTTTAAAAATCCGATCGATTGTAACGCATCAACAGATCAATTGACTTTTTAAAACAACTTGATTTTATCTTTTATGTACACTTAATGATTTTTGAAAAAATTTTTTTTCTTTTAATACATTTGACGTCATGTCAAAGAAAAGACTTCTCTCTTTTTCAAAGATAGATGCATTGAAGCGTACACCTTCTTTTTTTAATGAACGGGGTATGTACTGTAATGTACACAGCCATCAAATGAAGTTAGGGTTTCGTAATGAATTATACGAAAGACATTATATTAAGCAACGGGGTTTCATAATTGATCATTTCATGTAAAGCCATTATATAAAAATTTAAAATTAATTTTTTTTTTATTAAAAGAAAATTCTTTTTGTTTGTTTGTAAAAATTTTTATATAGAAGAAAATCTTTTTGTCTTTTCTAAAAATTTTATAAACAAAAAATCTTTTTGTATTTTCCAAAAATTATTAACAAATATACCTTTGTGGTAAAGAAATCTTTGTTTCACGATATCATACTATCTTCTCGACTAAAACTTAAATCGAGCTTCGGACATAGATTTCGTGAATAAATCGCAGTTGAAAAATTCAGTACTCCGACGAAATATACTCTATAGTTTCTTTTTCACATGATCCTTTATAAAATGATACGCCTCACATCAATTGTGTTTTGTGTTCGAGTGTGTTGTTGTACGGATTGCACGACGATTGCAATAGCACTAATTTGAATCATAGTAAATCGGTACTTTGTCGTAGAAGAATCCATAGTCAGTCAACTGAGTACGCATCCACAAAAACTTGTAGCACAAAGCCCGGATTACAGCATACATACTTCAGATTCAGCTGTTAGAAGAAACTAGCACGCAATTCTGCTTCTTGGACGACCAAAACTTGTCACCTAAAAATTAAACACTGCCAGATGTACTTTTTCGATCTAAGTGACATCCTGCATGGTCTGCGTCTGAATAAGCTGTTAGATCAAATCCAGAATCTTTCGGATACAAAAGGCTTAAATTAATAGTCCCTTTGAGATATCAAAAGATCCTTTTGACGGCTGACACATGATGTTCATTTGGGTTTGCCTGATATCTAGCACACATACATGTTGCAAACATTATATCTGGCTGTCTTGAAGTAAGGTACATCAACGATCCAATATTTTTATCTACTCGATAAATCAGTATGATTACTGGTTTTATAATAAATCAAATGTTTGAGTTAGCTTGTTCAACTCATGGATAGTGGGAGACCGTATCACAATTTTCCATTCCAAATCGTTTCAAAATATCAAGAATGTACTTAGATTGATTTATGAAAATCCCGTTTGAAAATTGATTTACTTGGAGTCCAAGAAAGAATTTCATTTCTCCCATCATACTTATTTCAAAACGTTTTACCATTAATTCTGAAAATTTCGCGCAATATGTTGGATTCGTTGAGCCAAATATTATGTCATCAACGTATATTTGAATTAGCATTATATGTTTACCTTTCTTTTTTTTATGAAAAAGAGTTTAGTATTCGTTATTAAACGCTTTTTGGAAAACCGCTTTTATATTCAACCAAGAATTTTGAAAAACGTCATACCATGCCCAAGGAAAAGGACTTGTTTTCAAAGCCATACGAGCTTTGTCGTGAGCATACACATGCGTCTGGATATTGTTCTGCCTGACAAAAAACCTGGTGGTTGACCCATCATAAACATCCTCTTAAGAAATTCCTCATTGAGATACGCCATTTTACATCCATTTAAAAGACCGTGAAATCCTTATGAGCAGCATATGCAAGAAAATAAGGCGTATCAGCTCAATTCTTTTTTTGTTTTTTTGTTTTTAGTTGCAACTGGAGCAAATGTGCTCATTATAATCAGAATGCAGTCTTGTTGACCAGTATCCTACAGCGACAAGCTGCTTTGTTTCGAATAACCAAATGACTTTTCATCTTTTTCTTATTCTTGAAGATCCATTTGGTTTTTATGATAGTCTTGCCTTCGGGTCGAGGAACTAATCTCCAAACTTTCAATCTTGCAAATTGATCAAGCTCATCTTGCATTGCACTAACCCAATCAGCATCTTTCAAAGCTTCAGCTACGTTAGCAGGCTCAATACTACTTAGCAAACATGCAAACAAAAATGAATTTGCTAGTTGTCCTTCTTGTACGAATCTCGACTTTGGATCACCAATTATTTTATGAAGTGGATGATTCTTAGTTTACTTTTTCTCATGTGGGTAAGGTTGATAGAATGTATGAACATTGGAAGGATCATGGAATGACGTACTTGCATCAAAATAAGCATCTTCCAATCGTTCATCAAACACATTATGTGACGAACTTGCTTCATTCGATAGCGAACATGTTATTGAAAATCGATGGAGTTATATTGTTAGTGAAACATTACTTCTTTATGAACTTTGGTTGAACGTCATCATTCAATGAAGAGAAGAAATTCTCTTGAAAATGATTCAGAAACCTCAAGGATAGAACTTCTCCTTGTGCGAGAAATTTTATTGTTGGAAGTTTCAAACATTCGTTGTCTGTCGAAGATTTTGTTATCTTTGAAGAATCAAAATAATTCATCGTTTTAAATTGATAAATAAATCTTCCAAAAATTTTTTTTGAAATGTTTCTTAAAACTTGTGAAACATCGTTGGTATTTGTATTATTTTTCCCGTTTCGTTTAAATTAGATAAACCGGGTTCTAAACTAAATTGTTTAGAAGCCATTTTTGAAATCTCATCAAAATTCACATTCACGCTCTCGTGAATCTTTCGAGTTCGTTTATTGTAAAATTGTATTGCAGCAGATTCTTTTGAATATACAACAATCACTCCAAATATCCTCCTTTTACCTTGGGTTTCCAACATCATCATAATCATTGAGTAAGATAACATCTACAAAACATACACATGAATGAACTTGATGTTTGGTTTTCTCTTGTTAACCGAGCTCTATAGGAGTTTTATCAAAACTGTTTGTGGAATAATCAAACGATTCTGTATTTAAGCAAGTTGTTGCGATGGCTTCAGCCACAAAGAAACAATGGATGAGTTTGCAAATGTAAGCTGAGTTCTTGCACAGCTTCGACTAAAGGTCGATTACCTCCTTGCCACGGACACTATTTTTCATGTGGCGTTCTATGCAGCAGAAATCTGTTGAGAAATTGCCAGAACCTCCATCAAAGAACTGTGTAGCAAGAGTTTTGTTTTTAAACTAAGTACCATTATCAGTTCGAATTCACGCTGAAACTTAGAGTTGAAAGTTTCCACTTTGGGTTTTCTTATGAATTAAAGGATGATCTTCAGATAGATTAATCGTTTGAATGAAGAAAGTAATACCCAATGTTGTTTCCGGAGATATTCATCGACTCATAAAAAGAAAACATAGCCGCTTTCCGTTAATACTTTCTACGCGCGATTGGACCACACAAATTCCATATGTAGAAGATAAAGTGGCTTATTCATAAGCAAAATACGTTTGGACTTGTGTGTTTTCGATGAATCTTCCATTGTTCAAAAGCGGAACAAAAATTGATCTTTTTCGAAATTTCATCTTAGGAAGACCTCGAACAGATGGTTTTTTCACAAGGTTATGATTGTGGCGAAATTCAAATGAGAAAGACGTTGATGGCCACAACCAAGATAGCGAAAAAGAAGCCTTTGCTAGAAGCAAGCCGAAGATTGATACGATTTACGTTAAGAGTAATAGTATACAAATTTAGACTACGATTCGATCCAAGGTAAGCAATCTACACCTCATTGTCGTTTCGAACAATAACATGTCGACTTTCGAAAGGCAATATTCCAATGGCCCTGGTCACAAAATCTGTCCAACGCTAAAATAAATGATGTCCTAGACCTTCGCATAGTAAACTTTCTTGATCGTCATTGATCCTATAATAAACATCTCCATAGCCAGCAATCACCGGAAAATCATTATTTCCAAAGCGAACCGTTCCAAGAAACTTTTCCACAAAGTTTGTCAAAAGAGAACGATTTCACCGTCATATGCTTTGAACATCCGAATCGTGATCCAAAGACAAATCTGGACTTATCTTCATTAATTTCAACACCAAAAGACATTCAACAAACTTGAGGTACCATTGAAATATGGGGTCCCGTTGAGCATATAATTCTACATCCTCTCTTTCTATATTAGGTGTCCTTAGAATATTTTATCTATTTGACTCAGTGACTTGGATCCATTTAGCTACGGGTTCAGCTAAATCGGTGGCAGTTTAGGAAGCCACCTATACACAGTTCTAGATTAAAGATTTATTGCGAATATCCTAGAATGCACATTTCAAAGTAATCATGAGGCATTTTCTAAATGTTAGGCATATCTTGGACTATACTTGATGTATTTTAATAAAATATCATTAACATCATCAAAAACCAATCATAATCATTCTCATTACAAGGAGCTACAATACTAGAATTACAATGAAACAAACATAGCAACTACATTACAAGCTGAGCACCTTTCTAGTGTCTTCATGATGAGAATGTATTACATGACAATGAAGTCTTTGCGAGTATGAGATATTGCTTAACATCTGATGTTCAAGTTTGAATAACTAACGGATAGATACAATATCAACATTTGAAGATTAGATGACCCTTTCTTTTTCCAAACATAAACACCGCTATTTTAGGTCTTCTAACATCTATCCTACAGTGTTAAATCGGAAAAATGAACGATTTCTCCATTAACACGCATTTTACATCATATTCACTTGGTTTGTCATTTTGTTTTGATGATGTTTCTTTACGTTCTTTTTCTTTTTGTTATTATTTTCAACATTATTTGAAGCACAAGACGGTTTATTCGCTGAAATTGGTGAATCACTTTGTGGACAAATTATTTTACATTCCTGGAGCAATGCACGTTTGGAATTTCTCCAAATTGTCACAACCCTTTTTCAACTTCATGAGACAATCATTTTCACTTTGATTTTCTGATTCAGAAATTGCATTTTCACTCATACTCAGACTTTTTTGGATTTCAAAGACTCAATTATTTCTAAATTTTCTTTTTCTTTTTCCAAAAGACTCAGTACTTCTTATTCCTACCTCAATTATGATTCTTTTCTTAAATCACTGTTGGAACATATGGTTTGGTGAACGTGTTTGCTGAAACGAAGATCAATCTTGTCAAAAAATCTGGATTTATTATCTCTTGAAAATAATCATCCGAAATTGTTTATGTCTTTTCATTGACATAACTTGCAATTCAGATTTCCATATATCATATGCAAACTCGATTGTATTTCTCTTCTTGCCATTTTAAATTTCTCAAATTTTCCAAAGGCTTCATTCTCGAATATGAGTGAGAAAACATCAGTAGTAATTACCCCTAGACCAATAACCCTCTCATCGTAAAGACTAGGTCTCAATTCTTTTGCTTTACAAAAATAACTTGGATTTTCAAACCTATTCCTTTTCGATAATCTTAATTTTTATCACTTAGATGGCAATGAGCTTATGTATTGTTGAATTCGTTTGTCTAGATTTTTTGAAGTTTGTTTTCACACAAATCATCATTCTTCCAAACAGCTTTTCAATTTCTAAATCCTTTGTTAGTATCAATTCACTACTTCCAACTCTAAAATTTTCGTATTTATTTTCTAATAATTGTCTCTTGATAGCCTTAGTACATTTTACTTCACTCAACTACCTGACGACTCATCTTATCAAAATAAAATCTCTTGTTCATCAATTTTGTCCTATGTTGTTTATCATTATCACAAGAGCAGAATAATCTAATCATATATTGATATCGTTCTTCTCAAGTTTCGCATGATTTGTGCTTGACATTCAGTAGTGAGTATCAATCATACAACATGTTTGACTTTAGTTATTCTTGCAAGAAGACTTATGTTTGAGTAAGCAATTATCAACATTTGTTTTGTTCAACACTTTTATTTGTTCATTAAATCATTGTTTTTCTCACTCAAAATGTTTATTGATTCTTCAAAACATCATATTGTATTTGTAAAGACTTGTTTTTGATTTTATAATCTTTGCTGTGTTAAGATTGCTTTCTCAAGACATTTTGACAATTTAGCAATCTTGTGTTAAACTTCTTAATCAATTTATCAACTTAAATAGATTCTTTGTCTTTAAGAATCATATGATCTAATCTTTGACTGATCATGATCTGTTTGAGAATTACAATATGATTTTCATTATAATTTTCACTAGCCGATTCAATAGCATCATGTAAAATAGCTTGTGATCATTATTTTTGTACACAGTATAAAATTAATCTTGTAGAGTTATCATTAATATTCTGAAGTTTCATATTCAGATTCACTTTCACTATTAGATGTGTAATAAGATACCTCAGCATAGGTTCTTCTGCAGATGATGAACTTTCCTTGAATCTAAAAAAATTTTCCATCTTTAGCCAAGAAGACATATTTGCATTTATACTCTTGATATGGGAATCAATACAAAGACTCCATCCTAAGCATGGTCGCTCAGCAAGAAGTAGTTGCTGTTCTTCTCTACGATCTTTCTTAGTAGCAACATCTTTGTCTGGTAGTAGTTGTAGTTCTTGACCTTTGCTTTCTTTGCAGTTTTGGCAAATTGTCTTCCATTCTTGCAATTATAGCACTTGTAACTTCGCTCAAATTCCCATTTACTTCTCATCGAGGTGTTCTTATTTCTTTTTTTTCCTACCTGACGTCACGTTCCTCTGGTTTCTTGTTTGCTGAAGAGAAGCTGAAGGAAGATTCTCAAATTGTTTGTTTGTTGGCTTAGCCATAATACTTAATTTCGAATTAAGCTTTTGCTAATCAACGTGGTCATCTTTTTTTCCAGAAGCACTGTATATCTTCTTCATCACTCCTTCAGACCCTGATTGACTACAACTTTCTTCTTTGTGTTTTCTCACTTTTGTTTTTCGCAGCAAACAAATGCTAATGGATTCTGAAGTAACCACAACTGCTTCTTTTTATGCCAAATGCTTTCATTTACATCACCTTGGTTTTTATCTTCAGAATATTGTTGTAGAGAGCTTCAATTATTGATATCCATTAAGTTCTTGGTTTGCCTCTATCAGTGTACATACTGTCTTCCATTCTGGTTGCAGATTGTTTTGGATATTGTAATTCAATTCACAGTTATCTTTCTTATAACCACACTTCTTTTTCAAATCAATAATCACTTGTAAGTAACGTAGATAAGGATCAAGAAAGTGTTCTCCTTTCATGTGCTTTGAAAGTCTTATACTTCATATACATATTGCAGCTTTACCTTTCTTGTTCTCACACCCATACTTAGAACCAGCATCTGACTTTTCTAAGAGCTCCCATAAATCTTTGGCAGTATAGTGCTTAATTCGAATTATGAGAATTAAATGTCATTGTGGAAGCCCTTGAATCAAAAGAGGATTTGCATGACGATCAATCTTCGATTCTGTTTCTCTGCCAGCAGGAGTCCAAAATTGGGGATCCTTGTGTAGGAGGTGTATTTGGTGCGGATGAAAGTGATACTTGAGCAAATAACAGGCAATGGGTGATCACCATTCTGAATAGAATTAATCATTGCTTCACCATCCGTTTGCTCTTTAAGATAGTTCATAAACCGTTCACGCCACTGGAGGTATTCACCCTGATTAACAACGGAATCGCATTGTCGTACCAATCTTTTTTATTCGTATCGACTCATCTTGTCTCGAAACAAAAATCCCGATTGTCAACGAATAATCCCGACAAGCTTGCTCCAAATTATATCACCACAAACTAAACTAACTTGCTGCAAACAAATAAATTTATTTAATTCGCAGAAAAAAATAATCTGTTAGACGAAAAAATTTTCACTTATAAGAATATTTAAACACAAACTGTTAACAAATTTTTATTTTTTATTTATTATTTTTTTTATTTTTTATTTTAATTTATTTATTGTTCGCCATTATCATCATTCGGTGTACCAATCCTGTCTACTTGTGAGATGTTGAAGTACGGTTGATTAAAAACTCAAAGTAAGGAACAAACGGGTGCCAAGACACGTTTGTCACTTTAGAGCACTAACGGTTGAATTAGAGGCACTAAGGACTAACTGTGAAACTACCTTTCAACAAAGAGTATTAATTATGCAACAAGGACTAATGGTGAAATTGGTCTTGAAACACAAGGGTTGCATGTGCCAATTTGTGAACCTTGGTAATTGAATATGCAAACAATTTCCCACCTTTTTTTTCGGTTGAATAGTTATTGTAATAAATGGAAACGATTAGAAAATTTGATCTTGTAAATTCGTTGTCGGTTATCGTTCGGTGAGAAGTGAATAACACGTTGATCAGAAACGACGACTCAACAGATAACACGATGATATATGTCTTAAGTCCCGTCGTTTAACGTATCTCGAAACCGTAAAACCGAAAAATTACTTAAACCGTATAGATTTTGTTCTGGTGTGTATTAGTTTAGTTCCTTAAGGTTTTTGACTAGTTCGGTTCCGCTTGATTTCACTCGTTCGGTTCCTCTTGATGTCACTCGTTCGGCTCACCTTGAATTCACTCGTTCGGCTCACCTTGAATCCACTCGTTCGGTTCCTTAACAAAGCAACTAGTTCGGTTCCTTCATAAAGCAACTAGTTCGGCTCACACTAGATATCAACTAGTTCGGTTGTTGTTTATATCATCTCGTTCGACTTTAGTGAGAACTCGTTCGGTGATCCTCTTTCGTCCTTGTTTCCTAAAACCTTGGATCTTGTTCTTCTTTTTGTCTTCAACCGTTGGAACCACAGGATAAGCGTCAAAAATAAGCTCGGAAAAAAAGCTTTTGAACCAAATAATATAATCCACGAAAGAAAAGAAAGAAAAAACTTTTAAAAAAACAAGGTTTTTGAAAGGGGGGGGGGAGGGGGCTTTTTAAAGAAAAAAAAAATTTGTTATGCTGTGTAATCACAAATTGAAAGAAGAAGAGACGAAAACAAAAACAACAAAAAAAACTAATAAAAATAAAGAAGTAGACACAAGTTGGATTTTTGTTTTTGTTAAGAACACTTTTTGTTTTAAAAATAAAATAAGCCGAATGTATTAAGCTTAAAAAATGTCCGAATAAGCTCAAAAAAATACCACAAATAAGCACAAATAAGCAAAATCTCAATCTCACAAACACAATCAAACACTAAAATAAGCACTAATCCGTCATGCTTTGGATCGTGATAACCACTTATTAACCAATACGATCTTGATTGGATGTTTTGTATTGTGAAGATCAAGGTGGTAATTAGTGTGTGTGTTTAGGAGAGGGAAATACCTAACTTGCCTTTATGTTTAAAATGGAAGTGTGTTACATTCTAAACCATGGCATTATAATATTTACTATTTATAAGCCTTGGTGTAGCTCTTCATTATTAAACTTTTCTAACTTAGCAGACTTTAGTCCCTGCACTTTATAATAGTGCTACAAGTAGATTATTTCTTTATTTCTAATAACCAAGCCCAAACCTCACCTGTGGCCCAATCTTTTATACCCGGGCCCAAGTCAAACCTATACACACACCTGTGGTCAAACAAAGATATAAAAAGAAAAAGGACGCGAGAAATTCCTTTTTACTATTCATCATCATCTTTGTGTTACCCTGAGTTAAAATCAAAGGGTTAATTCAAATTGATGATATGGCTCACCAATTCAAGTAACAAGGTACGATGTGGCAGAGTTATACGTCATTGAGAGCTCTTATTGGTCTAAGCACACAAGGAAGGATACGCGGGCAATTAAAGAAACACACCAATGATTAAGATTTTGCATTAAATCTTAGTGGGCAAAAGAACACAAAGGAGGTCTGTCACACAGAAGCCACGTTGGCATCCAGTGTGCTTCATCAGAAAGCAATCCAACAGTCATAATCTAGATCCAATGATTGGCAAAGATTTAAGGGATGAGATCAACTCAAGAGGAGCGTGTAAAGAGAGCCTAGATCATTCTTCTCAAGCTTATAAATGGAGGCCTCTTCATACAAAGCCGGCACCCTACTTTTCTACTTTACATAATTATTCCCCTAAACATTTATATAATTATTTTTTATAGATTTTTTTAGCTTATGTATTTGTCTTATTTCAATAACTGTTTTAGATTATTGTTCCTGAATGTAATTTCAATTTCCAGGTATTGTAATCATCTCTTTCATTAATAGAAATCAAGTTTTACCTTCTATTTATAATATTAATATTATAATAATAAAATTAAAAAATAAAAAATAAAAAATAATATTAAACATATATTTTATAAATATAATAATCTTCTTTTCTCAAGCTCACTTTTATACAAAACAATGATTAATAACCTGTTATTGTTCTATAAGCTAGTTATAAGCTCTTGATAAGCTCAATTAGTCGTTTTAAGCTAGTTGTGGATGCCTCATTAATTACTTAATCATTACTTATATCTTAAATAACCAGTTCAATATAATGATCTATACGGGTTTAAGCTTTTTGGATGATGAACTAGCAATGGAAGAGTTCATAGGACTTTACTAGCTTATCCTTTGGATAAGCTAGAGCTTGTAGAGTAGCTCCACGAGCTTATTAAGCCTTTGTTAAGCTAAGACTCTTGTAAGTTTTTCCAATTTACCTTTTCAAGTTTTACTTTGCATTCTAGCTTAATTTCAGCTTATCTAGCCTATTGTTTACTTATTACTGCTTTTAGTAGCTTAGATTTACTTGTAATTGATGTTTATTGCTTTGTTTAGTTAATTTAGTTGTTTAACGACCCAAGAATCATACTTCCGGATTAATTTTTTAAAAAAGCTTGAGTTCGTTATGGTGTGGATAACGACCCAGGAAGGAATCATACACTTCGGATTAATTATAACTGAAGAGTCTTTTGAGTCGCATAGACCCTTCTTTTTATATATGTATAAGTATATTTTTATTTATATTTTTATATTTTAATGAGTAGAGTGTGTCAGGAATACATTTCGAGAATTTAGAAGTGGATCAGATGGTTACTACTGTGAAGAAAAGTGTTGGGAATATGGACCACAATTACTCGAAAGCTTACTTTGACGCTTCACATTATCAATAAATTTCATAACCCAGAAAGGAGAAAGACCCAAGGAGTTTCACTTTACCTTGCTTTATTAATAATGTTTACTTTGATAACGCCCTTGCTGACATAGGAGCTAGCGTAAGTGTTATGCCTCTCTCGGCCTACCTTAACTTAGGATTAGGCGAATTAGCTCACACTAGGTTGACAGTTGAACTAGCAGATAAGACTATGAAATATCCAAAAGGAATTGCTAAAAACATGCTAGTTGGTATTGGTAAATTTGTTTTCCCTATAGAATTTTATAATTCTTGTGCATATGCCAATGGATATCAAAGTGCCCTTGATCTCGGCAAGTCCATTT
This sequence comes from Tanacetum coccineum, assembly GCA_026074375.1. Lineage (NCBI taxonomy): Eukaryota > Viridiplantae > Streptophyta > Magnoliopsida > Asterales > Asteraceae > Tanacetum > Tanacetum coccineum. The sequence continues at coordinate 10,234 of BQNB010036756.1, read as the reverse complement.
TGTCTACTGCCCATGCTAAGATTGATGTTTTCAAAAGAAAGATTACTTTAAGAGTTGGGGAAGAGAAAATAATTTTCAAAAGTGTTAAACCTGCTAGTAGTTTAATTAAGAGGGTCTACAAACAATAGATGTCACAAGAATCTGATGATGATATGGAGTATGATCCATCTGATGTCGAGTTTACTGCATGGTTAGCCTCAAAAAATTTTAACTACAAAACGATGGATCATTATACAAAGAGAGCATTATGGATTTTTTGGCTTAGAGGAGATGATGAAGTTAAGCTCACTGACGAAGGATCCTCTGATTCTGATGATGAAGATGAAGTTGCTAAGATTTTTAGGATCGAGACTAATGTATTTGACTTTGAGACGCCTTTGTGTAGGGCCTTCAAGGAATTTAATTATCTTCTTCATATCGGTCCAAATGTCCTTACTAAAGATATTGAAGGATTTAAGACTTATGAAGAATACAAAGACGATTGGATTTATGAATGGAACGAAAACGTACCATGGGTACACGAAAAACCATTGACTGACACTAGAGTATGGACTGAACCCGCTCTAGTTGTGCATTGTTGTAAGCTATTTAATTATAAAAATAGGTATTCAGAGTGGTCTACCTGTAGCTGGAAAGAAGATGGATATTTTAATAGAGGAAACTTGCCTAGAGCTTACATTATAGGAAACACACTCCATTACCAAGATTTAGAATGGTATGAGGCTTTGAAGGATAGTGAGCTGAAAGAAGAAGCTTTAAGAAATAAGGCTATCATGGAAGGATTAATCAATGATGATGATGAATCAAGTAATAATGGTTGGAGAAGATGGGACGGCTATGAGATTGCCGACCATGATCAAGAAGAAAGAGAATATGAGAATGAACATGAAGATGAGGAAAGATGTGAATTGTTTGATGATCATGAGTTGCCGGTTTGCACTATTAGAAGATTCAAGATGATCAAATATTCATTTAGACAAGACGAAGAGTATGTGGCTATTAAAGAAGATGAATACGAAGGTTTGAATAATACAAGCAAAGGAGCAATCCAAGCATATCAAGAAATCTTTAGCATAATGGACGAAGGATGGATGGTAACAAGAGCCGAATGAAATGAAGCTAAAGAAAAAGTCTAACTTAAAGACTAGCTGTAAACAAAAGTGCTTTTCGGGAGACAACCCGGATTGTTATTTATTTTTATCGAGTCTGTCTTCCCAAACATCAATACGACGTATCATCTCCATACCATACGACGTATTAAATGTCTGGACATTATCAGTCCTTTATTTTTATGCACTTTAAACATTATTGTTAGTTCTGTCAATACGACGTATTCATGCACATGATACGGCGTATTCAACAGACTGACCCGTATTTAGTATTTAGTTTAGTTTAAATTAACCGTAGGTACCAAGATAGGAATGCATCGTTTTTCCTATAATTTACACAGGACCTCGCTGAAAGAAATCGACAATGTTGGTAGAGAATCTACGATCTGGAAATTTTGAAGTGTTGGAGTCTTGAAACTTCAAGACGGTTGTTCAACATAAATTTTTGCTTATAAACTCAACTTGGAGAATCTACTGAGCAAAATATCAGGGGAGTTTCTCATTCTAATTCTTTTAAATTCTCGTTTTTAATGTTTTATCTATACAACGAGGATGTTGTATAATTCAAGTGGGGTGATGGGAATTAGAATGTATACTTGTCCTATTTTTTACACTAAAATGCTTAAATTATGCTTAAATTTAAAAAAAATTCAAGCATACTTTTGTGAAATTACTTGATACATAACCCGCACACAATAACCCTTATTAGATATTGTGAGGATTTAACCTTATCAATTTCCAAATGTTTACCTAAATTCCATAAAATATGAGTGTGCCGATAATGTTGTAGACTTTAAAACTTGGCTTGGTATATCCATTCGAGACCACAATAATGAGTACTATGGATTTAGATGGAGTAACTTGTTTAAATTGGTAAATTTCTAGGATTACACCAAAAAATCCTATACATGTTGTTTATTAACAAACTACACTGGTGAGTTAAATCCTCGTATAAACCTTTTGTTTACTCCCATCTTAAGAGTAAGATACCCCTAGAAAAACTAATAAAGCCAATCCTTTAGGAATTACAACAACTGTTTATTTCGTTACACCTTTACACCTTAGCCTATCCTGTTAGATTATGTCCATTTATCAGTTGCTAGTTGCTAAAAGTGTAAAGTATGTATTTCCCGAGTCTTGTGTCAATTTTCTATCTTTGGTACGGTTGGGAAGAAATTTGCACATTGCAAATGGGAATGTATAAAGTAGTCAAAACTCACGTATTTTTACTACCAACGCAAATATTGGTACGTCCGAAGAATGAAGAATCACCGAAGGAATTATCCAGAGTTATTATGATCGTGAAGATGGTGAAATTACACCGAGTTTCGTAGTATAGTATAGCAAAAAAATCAAAAAAATAGAAAAATCGCAACAAAAAAGAGAAGGAAAGTTTGAAGATAATCGTTTCGCAATTACCGAAGGAATTATATAAAGGATCGATTATTCTTTGATACGTATTATAAGTCAACGATGTAGAGTATTGTATAAAGTGGAAGATATCACCACTTGTCTTGTAAAAGTATGTAAAGTATGGGATGATTGGGAAGTTGACCGTTACGGGAACGCCAGCTTTGGTTGTTGTTTTTTATCAATGATCAAGACGTTTGTAAATAGTTGTGTCTTTATCATGGTAAGTCGGGAAAAAGTGTCTAGCAACTTATATCTTGGACCTAGTCTATTTGTTTCGTAATTTTTATTTAACAACAATTTAACTCCCTTTCCTAATCATTAACCATGGGTTTTATGCGAATGAAGATGTGCATGCATGTCTATTCTGTCGTTACAACCATGTATGCATGTCTCAACTGCCTTGTTGGTTTATTACTATTGGTGAAAGTTAGAAGATCCCTACCCTATATCATTCTTCATTCTAACCATTGGTTAAACTCGAATGAGGATGTGATCGAAGACACATGTCTATTATGTCGTTACGGCCATGTATGTGTGCTTCAGCTGCCTTGTTGGTGTGGTACTTTTGGTAAAAGATTGTAGAATGATCAACCCTAAGCCTTATAATAAAAACCCATTTTACCTTTATAAACTTGTTTCTCCTTAGCTCTAAAGGTGGAGATGTGTATGCTTGCCAAGCCTATGATAGAATACTCGTCACGACCGAGTAATTGAGCGAATTAGTTACATGTTACCACATAGATTAGTTGAGTGATTTGAGTGTTTTCATCTTCCTATTTTGTGAGGTGTTTGGTTGTGTACTTGTAATAGATCAAATAAATGCTTAAACGAAAAAATCCTTAAGGATACATTTTTATAAACTTCTAAAGGCTACTTGAGGACAAGTAGGATTCTAGTGGGGGGATATTTAATGACATCAAATAACATCTATTTTATAGCATCATTTATCCCATGTAATTAACCCATTTTGTATAATTATTGCAAAGAATTGTTACTTAATCGTTTGTATTTGAGAATTGCAGTAATTATGGAGTACTTGGTGAAGATTAACTAAAAGGCACACATTTTGGAGCTTAAACGAAGATATTTAAAGATTAATGTTCTGACAACCAATACACCGTATCTATCAAGGAAGATATGACGTATCTGTGCCTGTACTCACCAAAGACCACGAAGGAAACAAGATCCAATACGCCGTATCCAGGAAAGTCAATACTTCGTATTCAAGCTATATGGAAATAAAATATTCTAGAAGATATCAAACGTGGTCCTTACTCCAAGAAACCCACGATATGTTGTATCCAAGACTTTGGACACGCCGTATCAAACCGACTCCAGAACCTATAAATAAAAAACTCAAAAATGAGTTTTAATTATGCTAAATCATATTATCTATACCTAAACCATAAAAGTTGATTTTTAGAGGAGAAGAAGAGCAGAAGAGGTCGAGCAACTCGATTAATTCCAAAGGAGACAACGTGTAGTTTCTTATACTTTCGTAATCGTTCAGTTTTTGGTATCATTCGTTAACTCGGTTAGTTTACCTTGGCTAAATAATTACTTTTGTATTAATTATGACGTTTGAAGGCTAATACCTATTAGCCATTGTTATAAAGATCTTAATGTTTGGTTTGTTTATCTCGATTTCTTAATTTATCGTTGAATTGCTTGTTTATGTTTATCAATTTGTACTTGTTTACGTGCTTTTGTATGCGACCTATCATTCAACTGGATCTAGTGATACGGACCAAGTAATCTAGATGCCGGGATAGCTCTCCATATAGTGATTTATACATCTAGACCAATAGGATCACAATTAACGACCTATCTTTGCCCTTAGATTGTGAGCTTAGTTGGACCATAAGGTGACATTGGTATCAACGAGTACTTTCTCGATTAATTGGTAAATACTTGGTTATAGTGTATGAATTGCTATTAAGCAGTAAGTGGGTAAAGTCTCCATGAGCTAGGGTTTAACAAGATCACCATTGCTTTAATCCCTAAGATAGATTATAATCAGCAAATAAGGATGCTTTATGCGGATGCATTTAATTGTGACAGAATTCTACGTGTCTAGGTCTTAGGAAGAAGTAACGCCTAAGTCTTAAGAATGATATGCCGCCTCGAGATAAATAATCATTGCACTAAATAAACAAACCAATGTTATGACTGGATTACTAATGGTTAATACAGTTTTCTTATATTTGGCTAGACCGCTCTTTTATCTTCTGTTAATTTGCTTGCGTGTGTTTTAGTGTCTTGAATTGATTTTAGTCACCACTAAACCCGTACCAGTCTCTCAGGCTGAAAACCCCCCTTATCCATTAGATTTAGGAATCAACATAGGTTTAGCATAGATTTAGCATAGATTTAGCATAGATTAGACTAACTTAGATTAGAAAAACCAAAGTATTAATAAATTGAAAGTGTTCCTCGCTGTTAGTGATCGACACCCTACTTACCACGAAACTCCCACCGACCGGGTACGCTGCCCGTTAAAGTGTTGTTTTTGGTTAAGTCGGCAAAATATAAATTTAAAACTTGAATCATAATTTACAACCACACAACGACACAATCAAAGACGAAACTCTGTTCAATTTTCCTATTTCAAGCGAAACATTTCATAAGTCATAATCCAAGCGAAACATTACATAATCAAGCGAAACATTACAATTGTCATATTCAAGCGAAACATTACAACAGTCACAAAAAGATTTTATTTTCCACGGTTTGTGTTACTTTAGAAAATCCCACGAAATACTTGGATTTCTCGGTTTTAGTGAAGATTTGTAAAATCCCGTGGAATATCAATCTTATTCCCCAAAAACAACAACTCTTAAGACAATCCTAGTTTATCACTGTTCGATCACTCGTTAATCGTTTCACTTTTCAATTAATTCAAGATGACTACTTTAGCAGAACACATCATTGTTGCTGGAGCTGAGAACTGTCCTTCAATGCTTGAAAAATCAATGTATGATTCATGGGCAAGTCGTATACGTCTATTCATCAAAGGGAAGAAACATGGTAGGATGATGCTTGATTCAATCGATAATGGTCCATTGGTTTATCCAACTGTTGAAGAAAATGGGCAAACTTGACCTAAGAAATACTCCGAACTCATTGAAGCACAACAACTTCAAGATGATTGTGATGTTCAAGCAACAAATATCATTCTTCACGGTCTTCCACCCGATGTGTATGTACTTGTTAACCATCAAGAGGCGGCTAAGGATATTTAGGATAGAGTCAAGATGCTAATGAAAGGCACTGAATTATCATACCAAGAACGTGAATGCAGATTGTATAACTTGTTTGATAAGTTTGCTCATGTTCTGGGTGAAACACTGTATGATTATTACTGAAGATTCTCTCAGCTGATCAATGACATGCATACTATTAGGATGACTATGCAACAAGTTCAAGTCAATACCAAGTTTTTGAATGCTCTTCTATCGGAATGGAGCAAGTTTGTCACTGATGTGAAGTTAGCTAAGAGTTTGTATACCACCAACTATGATCAGTTGTATGCATACCTTAGTCAACATAAATGACATGCTAATGAAGTTCGTATCAGTCGTGAAAATATTCGGATTCTCTTGCTTTCGTAGCCAACTCTCCAACTCTATACAATCCATCTCAGTCACCACAACATTTAGGTTATTCAATGTATCTACCTCCTTAACAATTCACACCAGTTTATGCAGCACCCATTCATCATCAACACCATCATACTCCTGTCAATCCACAACAACATCCAGTTTCCCCTCCACCATTCATATCTCCTTCAATGACACAACAATCTCAAGCTGAATTTCCCTAATTGGACTCCGGTCTTGCTGTTCCTATGTTTCAGCAAGGAGGAGATCCGATTGAATGCATCAACAAAGCAATGGCATTTCTGTCTGCTGTAGCATCAAGGTTTCCACCATTAAATAATCAACTCAGAACATCGTTTAATCCTAGAAATCAAGCAACCATTCAAGATGGTAGAGTCACAGTTCAACAAGTTCAAGGAAGACAACATCAGAGTTATGCTGGTATAGGAAACAGAGGAATTGCTACTATTTCAAAAGGAAATGTTGCAGTTGGTCCACTAAGAGTTTCCTTTGATAATCTACTTTGTCTAATGATTTCTTAAATGATGACAATGTATTTCTCTTTCTCAACTTGAGATTTCTTCTCAAATTCTGTCGTGTATGACTGGAGAGCTGTTTGAGTAGCAAATCCAATTCTTGTACTAAGATGTTCATCCATAATTGCAGGAACTTGCGAGAGGTTTGGTGCAGAATGATCAACTTGTTTGACTTGAGAAAGTTCTTATTCCAAGGCAGACACTCTTTGGTCGAATCTGAATAGGGATGCAAAATCTAGAAGATAAAGAATTAAGGAGGTCATTGGTTCTGTTGTTGGTACATGAGTTGGTGTTGTCATTTGTGGAATAGAAGAGAATGGCTAAAAGTCATTGTAGCTACGGTAGAGGTTTCCGGGATAGCTGTTACAGGCACAATGAGAAAAAGGGGGTGCTAGAGTGCTTGATTCTTCCTGACAAACCTTGACATTCATCATAGAAGCGACTTCATTGTCAGCTAGAGGAACATTGTCTAAGTTGAGAAATTTACTGGCAAAGTTGGATGAAACAGAAGAGCTTTGCATAGAACCTTCAGTCTTTTGTGTTGTTGTGAGTGTCACATGTGCATCATCTATAACTTGCTCAAATGATCTTTCTTGAGAAACATTCTTATCAACATCAGTCATCTCTGGCATACATTTCCCTTCTTTTTCCACGGCTAAAATCTAAAGAAACTTCAGTCCACATACTTATACAGTTCATCTTTCTCTTCTTCATCATCATTAAATTTAAAGCTATCAGGATGTTCTTCTTCTTCATCATCATTCTGATTGACATTAAGATTCTTATCTTCATCAGAATTCTTATTTTCACTGTCACTAGCTTCTTTGTCTTCATTAACATCACTTTCAACATCATTTCTCATCATCATACTTCGTTACTTCATCACTTTGTCATCCATTCATTTCTTCCATATCACCACTATCTCCAACACGATTCATTTTTCCACTCTTAGATAATATTTAGGTACATACGGAACCGGTTGATAGATACAACTATACAAGTATACAAGTAGTTAATTTGGTTCATTCTTTCTTTCTTTTTAAGATATGTAGGAATTAAAGCAACAAAAAGTCCTTCTAGATTTGGCGGGAAATAGTGATATAAAGTTGATAGATTTATTATACTAACACGTAACTATATCACTTTCCACAAATAGCTTTTGACTTATGATTACCCATGCCAACTTTTTTTTTTGTTATTTTAGTTTCATTATGAAACGCTTTTTAAATTTGTTGTTAGTTGGGTAATAGCTTGTTATACTATATCTGATCATGTAATTAATAGTATGATAGATACATACTATTAAACTTTAGAAAAATTATATATCCTCCAAAGTTTTAACTTGTTCCTTTGTTAAATATTTTGACAAAAAATAAAATAAAATAAAGCTAGCAAATTATGAAGGGAAAAAAAAGGAAGTTCATACGATGAAGAAATTATATGTGTAACTGTCTAAGCATGAATTATTACTGTTACACAACAACGACAACAAAAATAACGATAGTGTTTTTAAAAATTGACTTATAACAAGATTTTTGTTGTCCTCACGTTATGACGGGATTAAAGAATCGTAACTGTTAGACAATTACGACAACAAACTCGAAGTTTGATCGTGAAACGCTAGATCACGAATTGTATCGAGCACAAGTAGCAAACACGAGAGACTACAAAGAATCGACAAGAATATGCACACGTTATACCCTCACATCAAACCTTTATTAAATCCTTAATAAAGATATTACAACGAGGAAGAAGAATGAATGACTAGCATCATAGAGATGAGGGGGTAGAAACATATCCTAAGTCGAATAGGAAACATCTTGCCCTGCAAGGCAAGATAAACATTTCCTAGTTCTAGTCTAATCCTAATCTATATTACAACGTACACTTAAGTCCTTAAACTATGTTTAAGTTTACTACTAATTTCTCTACAATTTTCATCTTAGGAGTAACACTTAAACATAATCGATACTCAGCATTTTTTTCTCGTGCTGGAACCTCGAATCAGGGACTACCTTGTCGACCAGGCATTGTACTTTAGTAATTTCCCTAGATTGGCTTCCATAGACTCCTTCACTTTCTTCTTTTCAGCAACATTACCCTTTGCACCATCTTGACTAGATACTCCGGTTACCGTAATGTTTGCCCCACCTTTATACCAAGGTGGTGTACCTTTTCTTGCTCCTTTACCAAGCAATCAGTGTTTGTCTTTTCTTCAAGTTGCTTGTCCTTCAACCGTCTTTGAGCCACTGCAGCATCATCGTTTCTAACCTGAAAAACCTCATGTCCACGATCCCCTTGAGCTCCATGTAGTTCCACCTCAAACCAAACACGTTTTTCAACTTGTACTCCATGGGCTCATGTTTCAACACCAGTACCAAGTTGTTTGAACCCAACTTGTTTATGACCAAGTTGTTTGAACCCAACTTGTTTAGAACCAAGTTGCTTTAATCCAACTTGTTTTGAACTGTAACACCCCCAAATAGGAGCGCAGCGGAATAAGGGTCTGAGAGTGTTACATCATAGATCAATAACACAAGATATGAGAACGACCTCTATATGAGTCGTTTGAAAATGATACATTGGATTAAATAAATTGTTTGTTACAAAATCCCATAGCTTAACTTGTTCATCCTTGTGAATGTAAAATATTTTAATACGTAACAAATACTCCAAAATGTAACGCACTTAAATCTTTATGATAATGTGACTCCAAAAAGATGACCACCAATGTATCCTTGTTCTTGCCTTATTGACCTGAGAAAAACATGCTTTAAAACGTCAACATAAAGTTGGTGAATTCACAGGTTTAAGTAATGTATAAAGTAGAACCGCAACATTTCCAAGTGTAAGACATGCAACACATATAATATCTCAAAAGTAATTACGCCAGCTCTAGGCTCATGACACTAAGGCAAAACATGTATGTGTATGCAATTTAATGCAAATAATGTGCCCATGTAGATGTTCAACCCGCAACATCCAAATTGTTCTGACATGGTATACATCCGTCGTTTTGGTTCCTCCAAAACTAGTGAGCGCTACTCACCTGGACGGGGATGTCAATCCCAAATAGATTTATTCATAACATTTGCGCTTATAATCTAGTAATTAACAGTTCATGATTCATGGGCATAGTGGGTTATAGCTACTTAGGCAAACTCGTAAATTGTATAAAAGTGTATTTGCTGGCTTCTCAATTGCATATACCAAAAGACTGTGCCAAAAGAATTGCTACCTTTCTGTCCAATCGTAAAACAATGCATGTTTCTCACCCCCAAGTTGTAAATCAATGTAATTGTATAAAAGCGAGGCTATGAACTCACCTCAGTGAATGTATTTGATATATAAATCAAATATGAAAATCGTCACGTATAGTCCGAGTGCAACCTAACTAAATATAGGTCGTATGAGTACAATGTTTTTTTTGAATGGCAAATTTTATTAACAAATTAGCAAGATGCTAGAAAAGACATTACAAGGAAACTAAATGAGGATTTTCACCCAACTCTCCCAAGAAAAAAAACAATTACATCTACTAGAACACCAATTAAAAGAGCGCGAAACTATATCATCA
>BQNB010036755.1:0-45370 GCA_026074375.1 Tanacetum coccineum | reverse complement strand
AACCATTATAAGCTGAGATTGTTCTTGAAACTATTATCTCATAATATTCCTAATGTAAAAATAATTGTGTGGGTTGCTAGACTTTGCCAATTATAGGTATAAGTGTTAGGTGTTACTCCAACTCCCAAGTGGGAGCTGTTGGATTATGGTAGTCGGATAGCACGTATACGTTACGAATATGTGAGCATATTGGGGGCACACACGTTAAGACACGAAGAGTACGATTATTAAATACTTAATATATATTTATTTATTATTAAGGATTTAATATGCTTCACGTTGATAATTTAAATAATCGTTGGTTACCGTTATATTTTATAACTAACTCAACAACTATTTAAATATGAACCGAAGGAACTAAAATTGACAAAACCAGAACCTTGTGGGTGTCACTTGTTGGCCGACCCATATAGCTTCTAGAAGGGGGTTTTAAGATAAATTTTAGAGACAATAGATAAATATTGTATTGTGATAAGGATTATGAGGGTATCCCAATTTATCTACAACTATGGTTAGAGGGCTATATAAATATCCCATCTCCTCCTCATTAATTTGATTCACAATACACAACACACGATTTGTAATATCCCTTTAAAAGTCATTCGACACAATATCCAAAACCTTTTATGATGTTTTCTGTTCTCCTATGTACGACGACAAAAAATAACATCATAAACAAATTGTTTCCTTGGTCAACATAGTCACCTGAATATACACATATTCATAAAAGAAAAGTTGATTTACCTGCATTTATATACCAAAAGGGTTATTTGGTTTTATTCGTATAAACCAAATAAAGGGTATTAATTCTATTGTGTTATTATATTAATAACATTAAACACTCGTTGTTTGGTTTTCGGTTCAAGTAAATATAGCATACACTATCGGTGTTTGGAGCTCGTGAAGTTACGACTAGCATTGTTGCGTACTTGTTCGACGTGTTGTGTGAGCAACCGTAGAGGTGGTAATTTAATCACTCGTTTCAAGATCAAGATCCGGCGTAAGTTTATTGATTTTTATCATTAAACAAAAGGTTAGTAAATTACTTGTTTAATTTATTAAGTGTTAATCTATGTGCCTTAACTAGATCCAATCCGTTGCGTACTCGTAACTAAACTGGTTACCTAGAATGTTAAATCCCAACAGCATATACCTATTTCCAGCCATCATGCTGACCAGGTAATTCACCACATAGTAAGAAATGAACAAACCCAATATCATCATACCTCCAAAAAACACCCATACAGAAATGGCATGATTCATGATTACTAATTTACTAGACACGTTATCATTAAAGTTAACCAAGCAGAGCACATATTGTCTGATACAGCTAAAAAGTAATCTAATCGAGTGCTTATGATTTTTCCTGAGTTACCATAACAGTTAGTAATAGAAAGGAGGTCAAGAAAGCAGAATGATTTTGTAATTTTGCTTGTTCAAAATTTCAAACTGCATGTATCGACCAATGTAAAATGACTAAAGCCTAGTTAATCAAAAAGTTGCAAGTATGCAAAAAGCGAAAACATCTAAAACCCAATTGATCAAAAAAAAAGTTCAAGTATGCAGAAGTTGAAAACATACCTTGTCCTCAGCTGCTCGAAAAAAAGAAATAACCATTTACCTCATAAGTGTCCAGCTACATATGCAGCTTATGCAGGGACCTCTCTCCTGCCAAGAACAACAATTAAGTATATGCCACTATAGAGTTGATGAAATGGAAAGGTTAAGAACAGAAGTACTGTTTCTTATTTAAAGTTTTATCTACCATGTATCTCTCATAATAAATTATATACTAATTGTTTCAGACAACTATCATGTGGCCTTTAAAATAATTGACCATTTAAACAATAGAACTTATATGTTCTTATTAGAATATTGTTATGAAATGTTTTCTGCAGATAAAATGTAGCCCTGCAACTTGCTATTAACAGGTAAAATCAAGTGTTTGACTGGAAAAAGATGGATATTCATGGACCGTTGGACATTGGAGTATCAAATGTCCCTAATGACATACAAATCTAGTAATTCCGCTCGCAGAAATCTCCACAATAAACTGTCTAAAAAATGCATGTATAGAAATATGATCGGCTCAGAACGTTCACATAAATAGTCAAGTTTGCAGCCAAATAGATAACATCATCTGCCTTTGAATATTGACAAAAACTTCAACAGATGCATTTTAACTTCTAAAGTGATACAATGATCTCGCATCACTTACACTGATACATTATTTTGACCCGTATTGAGTAACTTTACCTTGCAAACTAATAGCTCTTCTTGCTGTTCAAAGATAAGCAGATGTAGCATAGAACTAGAAGAGGATTTTATAGGTCAACATTTTCATGCGATTCACTCTATGAAAGCTGATACATGGCTTTGCAAAGTGATAAACAAGACAAAAAGTCTAAACTAGTTATTCAAGACTTGTGCCTAAAAATTTACACAGAAAGAATTTCACTTTTCACGTTCCATAAACACTCTTTACTAAATTAATAATAATCATAGCTTCAGAAAGTGGACAACTTTACTTAATACAAGTCATAATTCCTATAACAACAAACACTCGACTTTAAGATAAAAGTGATATGGCAAATTTAATTTCAACATTCAACCGGTGCTTCTCTGATCATAAATAGCCAGTCCAGTCTAGTTTGAGACTTATATTGGCTTCCTAAACTAAATACGCTTGTCATGTGCATACAATTCGATTTCGGCTAACTACACTAAACCTTGTCCAATCTATTGTCTAATAAGTCATGCCGAAACAAATAGATCTTAGGCTTGAAATCACAATATGACGAGACTACTTATATATCAAACTTCCATTATGAATATAGTCCATTTTGTTTTACTCAAGTCATGAGGCGTCTAACTTAAACAGATTTTTATAATACCATACATAAAAAATTTGACATAATTACTGCAGATCAAGAAGACCAAAATACAAAAAGCATAAAACTTAGGTGGTGTTTAGTTGTAGAAAATATTTCATGTTTTTCTGTTTCAAAATTCCTAGAGAAAGGATGGTTTTTCTTCTCTAGAAAAGAGTTGAGAATTATAAAAACCTGTTTAGATGGGAGTTGTAATTTTCCTTTTTTAAAAATGAAAAGAAATGGAGAATAGTAAAATGTGATTTTCTATTTTTCTATATAAAATTAGAAAATGAGAATTTTTTTTTTATGAAAAATATTGAAAAAAAGTGCGACTAAACAGGTTTTCAGTTTTTCCATTCTCTCCATTCTCAAATGAAAATTTTTCTGGAAAAATGGGATATTTTCTCCAACTAAACACACCCTTAGAGTCTCACTGTCACCTCAAGGTTACAATGAGGAGTGTGATGTTATGTCATTCAAACGGACTGATTATCATGGTATAGCAAATTTGAAGCCATATTCATTCAAGGTATTAAATTCACGAAAACGTCTCAGTTTCAAACTATCAAATTCAATAGACAATAACTCAGCTTATTTACACTAATCAAACATAAAACTTATTAGCTGAACTAGGTATGAGCGAAATTATTGGGTTTTACAGTTCCTTTGACATGCAATGTCACATAACTCATATTCAACTTCAGTCATATACAATGAAATATACAATAACTTATGTGAAGCTATTAGAGGATGCCATAATAATGCATACACCCACAATGGAAGCAGAGTAATTACAGGAATTAAAGTTTCCACCATCTACTGACGGATAATTGAATAACGTCCTTAAATCAAGAACTTGATATTATCTTTCATATACAAGTGCAAGTCAGTAGCTACAAGCTCTATCAAGGAAATATCCAGCAATTGGCCCTTTGAGCATTTAAAACTAGTGCAATACCCGTGCGTTGCACGGGTCACACGTAAAAAATGAATAAGTTTTTTTTACAACAACCTAAGACTAAATATATGAACATGTATTATCTATTTAACAGAAATATGAAAAAGCATCATAACTTAACAACGTAAACATATGAGTCGAAGTTCAAAGTAGAACGTGATTGAAGTTCAAAGCAACCATCCTAAGACCATCGTTGATCAAATAAACATGAAAATAAATAATGAAAACAAATGTTTAAGAATGTATATAGTTGATCCCATCATTGATCAAATAAACATGAAAATAAATAATGAAAACCAATAATGAAAACAAATGTATACGAGTGGTAGCATGTTGGTCACGTCCTTACATAAGAACATCCATCATCATTTCTTCAGCCTCGTTTATAGTTGATCCCATGTTTTTATCATCAATACGATAATACCCATGCATTGCCCGGATACACTTTTTCTTATAACGTTTGTATATGTGAAGAAACGTTAAAGAAAAAGATAAATGATCACAGGTTGTCCATAGGGGTCTCGGAAGGGTGTGCAATAGGTGCGATTGCACAGGGCCTCTATTTAAAAAAGGTCACATTTTTATTAGTTTTGTATATAAATACGTATAAGATTAAACATGTATGAGCGATTTAATTCAAGTTTATATAAATACAATACGGCCTCTTTGTTGTTATTGTTTTAAATGAGGCTCAAACACCCGGAAACACCACGATACAAACCAACAACCCTGCACAAAGTCAGTGTCATATAGAAACCGTAAACAACATCTATGGAACATCACAATATATAATAGCATCACAAAATAATGAATATATATATGATCCAAACCAATTTTATGTAAACATACGATATAATACTGGAACATATCTAGCCATCAAGTACGTACATAGTCTAAAACTATAATTTTCATGATACATCAACATATATACCAATTGATCATATTAAAAAAAACATGAACAAAATTGTCCAAGGATGTAGGTAAAAAAATATTCACGACTAAACGTTTTTAACGTTGTACGGTATTTATTAATGTTTGTACTTTGTACCATATAATATAAATTATGTGAAAAGTTTATAATCGGTTTTAACAACCATTTGGTCGATTATTATGAGTAGGGGTGGCAATTTCTGACCCGACACGAAACCCGACCTGAAACCCTGACATACGAAAAATTAACAGGAGTTCGTTGAGTCCTAAAATAGATTTCAGTGCGTTTTTGGTATTCCACCCATCTAACCCGTTTATTAAACATGTCAGGTTCGGGTTGAGAATAAATTAATCGGGTCGACTCGTCAACCCATTTAAGATTTTTTCCTTAAATTAAAATTATATATATTTTATTATACGGGTTAAATGGGCGAAATGGGTCCACCCACATACCTATTTAACATGTTTAACTCAAAACTCCGTGTAAGTGTCACTTTTTTATATAAATCGAGTTAAATACTTGAAGAAACCTATGTACATCACAACCAAATTCCCACACAACCAAATTCTTAACACTACTCGTCTAATCATTAAAGTGCATCACATCAAAGAACCACTCCCCATGGTGCTTGAATTAGAGAGGGTTGAGATGCAAAGCATGTTATTCTAGTTTTATATTTAGAAGCCGATAATATCGTGAATAAGGTCATGGATGATATGAAGAATCAGATTGATATACCGTGAAGCCTTTTCAGTGGATACTTTAGTCAGTTTGCTTTGCTGTCACAGTCATCTTCTTAGAAAATTGTTTGCTTCAATGTCACAATCATCTTCTTAGAAAATTGTAAGTTCTTAATGTCTGAGCATGAGATGTGTATCCAGTTTTGGTTGGTCTTGGCCAAAGGTCGGACAACGTCAACACACCACTCAAGCAGTCGTTTAGCAACAACACATGGTTAATATATTTTGGTGGACAAAAGTGGGCACCGATCACAACTGGAAAATAACAAGAGAACTGGTGTTACTGTTGATGTGCCTGAAGTGTTGGGAGTGGTGAATGTAATATACTTGATACAACAACCAACAATATAAACCAGTGTTTTGAAACCCGGTTCGACCCGGCCGAGTCAACCGGCCGAAAAAGCGGGTCAAATTAAACCAGGTTTCATATTTTTGAAACCCGGTTTGACCCGCCAGGTTTGGAGTGACCCGGGTCATGAGACTCGGCCGGGTTTCGGTTTTTTCGTATTTTTTTATAAATAAAACATGTTAATTGTATATATTTGCGACGTAATTTTAATTTTACATGTTATATTTGTTAATAAATATTCTTTAGGCTTAATATATAGAATATTTCATGATTTATATACATACTTTCTTTCTAATTATATATATATATATTGGAAAACCGGGTTGACCCAACAGTCCAACCGGTTGAACCGGTAACCCGGTGACTCAACCGGATCGATTCAAAACCCGGTTTTCAAAACGTTGATATAAACTACTCTATAAACAACTATAAGATGCAAGAAGTTGGGAACGATGAATGTAACTACAAAGTTAAACTATATAAATTATTAATGGGTAAACCAAACTCTAATAAGATGCAACAAACCATATTGATATTACATTTTACACAAACATACCCTAAGAACATCACAATATACTACACTAATCATCTCACATAACCCTCACTTCTTTACCTTCCTGCCTGTAGACACTTTCTTTGCTATCGCCGCCTTTGGCTTCAAACTCTTGACTGATGCCTTCTTCACAGGTGTCTTCTTCGCTGCAACAGCCTTAGCCACTGGTGCCTTCTTCCCTGGTGTAGACCTTGTTGAAGTCCTTGCTACCTTAGCCGGCTTTGTTGGTGTCTTTGGCTTAGCCTTGGATTTCACAGCAGCAGCTTTCGGCTTGGCAACAGTCTTTGCCTTAGCAGCAGGCTTAGCTTTGGCAGCTGGTTTGGCTTTCGCAACTGCCTTAGGCTTAGCTACAGCTTTCGCCTTAGGCTTAGCAACAGCCTTCTTAGCAGGCGCTTTCTTTGCAACAGTCTTCGCCTTAGGCTTGGCAGCAACTTTCTTCTTAGCCTTAGCAGGGGCAGCAGCTGACGGAGATTTGGCAGCAGGTAGCTTGTAAGAAGCCTTAACCTTAACTAACTTACCACCAGCAACTAACTTCTTCAACTGAGTCAACAAAACCTTCTTAAAATTGGCTGGAAGATTCTTTTGCTTCTCCTCAATAAACTTTGTGATGGCGTACTGACTAGATCCAGTTTTCTCTTTCAACGAAACAATCGCCTCCTTAATCATCTATAATCACAATTTAACTAACATCAATTCCTCATCCAAACAGATCTAACTTTTTCATAACAACCAACATCATAGATCTAATCGCATTATAACACAATTAAATAGCATCAATTGACATATATTTAAAACAACATTATATGCATTAAAACACGCAACAGAATTATACCTCAAAGTAAGGTGGATGCAAAGCAGGAGTCCTAGGCTTGCTCTTGGTCACCTTCTTAGGTTTCTTCGCCTTTTCAACCTTGCTGGCGTCACCTTTCTCTTCAGTCGCCGGAGCTTCAACCGGAACAACCTCCGCTGCAACAGTTTCGGTCGTCACCACAACTACTTCTTCAGTCGCCATTGATTTGCAGAATTAAAATGATGTGAATTTATTATGTTTGTTTGAGTGAATGATGAAAATGAATGTGTGTGTTTGTTGTTTAAATAGTGTAGGAGATATCTCAAAGAATGATGTGATTGGTTGACAGAGTAGTCACACGGATCAAGTACCTAATTTTAGTTTAAATCTCATCCGTTTGATTACCTTCCCATCTATGGTTTATATTTAGTGGATGTCAATATTGTGGTGGATGTTGGATTCGGTTTATATATTTTGGTGTGTTTCTATGCTTAATTCATTTGTGAATAATGTAAAATGTACTTGATGGAATTTGTTGAGATTTTTTTTTAAGTGTAGGGAATTAAGTTAGCTTTCTAATGAATGTTTTCACAAAGGGTGAGACGATGTGGTTTCGTAGATATTTTAGTTGGAATGTACATTGGTCGAAAAGCGGGTGTTTCGAGAGTTGTTGATGGTTTTGAGTGGTTTAAAGAGCATGTGTTGGTTTGATTTGTGATTTTCTGTTTGGGATGGATAGTGAGTTAGCTTAGGAGCGCGTGGGATCGAGAATTGGGTAAAATGGATGGGATTTAGGTATGGAAATGTTGGTTTGAAGGTCGGTAAGGATGAACAAGTTTTGTATAGTGTTGAAGTTATGTACTTTGTGTTAGTATTTGTCATGTTTACTAATTCTAATTGTACCAGTTATTCTTATGCTTGCGTTTATATTCGATATCATCTTGGCGCGTAAGATGAGCATGGTGATTTATATTATGACGTCAAACGTCAAAAATGTGATTTTTATTTAAGGTATGGTTAATATTTATACTTTATCATTGTTTGGGCTTGTTTTCGTGCTCTATGAGTCTAGGAAGGTCGCGGGCCTTACACGATGGCATACTAACTACAGGATCGTCATTTTTTGTGTTAGAAAGAGTCGATTTTTACAAGTTCAAGGTATAAACTCAAACACATAACAAATACAAATGAGGATTAATGTGCTTCTCATGTTTGGTATAGTGATATCTATCCATATTCATAGCTGTCATGAAATGATGTGTGCATATATATCTCATATATTATGTTGGATTATGGTAGTTGGACTAGCACTAATACGACTAGAAATGTGTTAACCTATTGGGGGCACACACGTTAAGACACGAATAGTATGTTTATTATGTAATTAATATATATACTTGTTATATATTTATTAATTATATAATATGTTTCACGAAATATATTTAAATGGTCGTTAGTTTCCGTTGGACGCTTAACTAACTTTATATATCCGTTAAATACAAATGAGAAGGGCTTAAAATGTCAAAATGGAAACCCTTGTTCTCCTCCCAAATGTGACAGATTTTGGAGGATTCTAGAAAGGGATTTGTGTAAAAATTATAGTGATAATGATGAGTGTTTAGGATAAGATGAAAGAGTTGTGATAAGCTTAATACTTGAAGTTTATCTTCAAGGTTTTATAGTTATCTACAACTAGAGTAGAGGTGCTATATAAACACCTCTAACCTTCATTCTTTGAATGGTCCTACACACAAATATTTTCGGTATACACCAACTCTAAAACATTCGACACACAAAATAAAACCTTCCTACGCATGCAATTTGGATGAATCATGCGCATGTAATAATTATGCGTGTTACATATATTATAGATATCACATGCATGTAATTTTGATGCATGATGTACACGTATTATAAAAAGGGATGTTGTTCTTTTATCCTTGTCTAACGATGAGTATATATATCCCTAGGGGATCTGATCTATACATATACAAACAAGGAACATGTGTTGTGTTGTTTTATTACGTGAAGTTACGACAAGCTCGTGGCCGTACTTGTTGACGGTGTTGTGTGAGCAACCGTAGAGGTAACATCTTAGTCACTTTGTTGCATTACATTTGTTGTTGACTTCAAGGGTTAGTTTTCTTGTTTACCTTTTGTTTATTTATTGTGTGTTAATCATGTACACCTTACTTGATCCATATCCGCTACTCGTGGTTGTTAATGGTTAACAGTGTATAAAATCCCAACAATGGTATCAGAGCCAACTCGTTTGGTGTTTTTATGGGTTACACACATAATTAAACACGTTAGGGTTGCATGAAATCTTGTTTATTTATTGTTTTTATTGGAAAATTATGGCAATTATATGCAATACTTGCCATAAATAATGAATAAACACCTAGAATCAACTGAAATGTTAATTGATAAAAATAAGAATAGATTAAAATTAATTGTTAATTAAGCTGCCATATTATTCTATTCTTGTTTTATCTCGGCCTTAAGACTCACGCAATCATGCTATATGATGGATGTGGCGATCTAGGTACTTTAGCAGAAAACCTAGTGAGAGTCTTTTGGTTCTCTAATTGGGGAAGACTCATTTGAGAACTCGAGGCATTATATGATTTACTGCCTTCATTATAAAAGTTTGTCTTTAATTTTAATCCAATTTTAAGTCTGCTTTGATTGCTTATATGTGATGTGCCATGTGATGATCAATATTTGCAAATAAGACTTTATGAAACTCTTAAAACGGACTTACACTTATAGAGAAACTTGGATTGAACATGTCTAATATTACACACGTAATTATACTCCTTGTGACCAGTTATGTGTTATTTGCGAAACCGGGGTTTTTGAACAAATTAATAAGGACATTAAACTATGAAATTTGATTTCTTGTGAAGCTTTAGTTTTTATATGCGCAGTATGGGGTTGAATTGATCTTTAATCTTATCTCGCCCCACTACATGCTTCGGCATATGAGGGAATTATTGGAATTACTTGTGTCTTTGGATACATGTAGGAGTACAATATAGGGTTTGATCAATTTGTAATCCCACCATATTGGCAACTATAAAAACTAATGTTAACAAAGGGTTTCTTAACATATAATAGCATCATTAGTCAATTGGAAATACGGCTCACCCATTGTTGAACAAACTACAAGAGAAGTTTAAGGCGGGTTTTGCTACGGCTTCCCTAAAGAAGTCAGGTTTTTAATACGCTTCGCGCTGACCTGTTTCTCCGCTTCTTTGTGCGTTCAAAATGGAGCTACCGAGAACATTTGACAAAATGATGTCTATACCAAAAAGGTTAACAAAATGTTTTCTTAACTTTGTGCTACAAGTTGTTTTGCATGCTTCTTGTACACGATTTTTGTCACATATTTTGTAAAATTTATGTGTATACCCCTATGTGAAGTTTTAAGTCTATGCTAGCCAAATGAAAAACACGTGCATTTAGATTGTCTTTTCTGGTCAGACCTTAGGGCCTTTCCAACCCATGGCGAATTTTTTCCATTGGTCAGACATTTGTCAATTTTCGCACGTTCTCTTTTGGTCGATTTAAATCGAGTTATCTAGTCAGACCTCGGACTCGAGGCATAAGATGAGACGAAATATGCATTTGACATTACTATATGAGTTACTAATGTCATAAGTCTCATAAATCTAAGAGTTGCATTAACAATGCAATTAACGCTCGTCGCTTACCTCTTGCCCCACTCCTTTATACACTGGTCAGACCTCTGGTAATAAGTGGGAGGTCAAGATGGATCTTAGTCTTATTAGTAATTAATTGGGTAGTTAATTCTTTTAAAAATTTAATTATCGAAAATACTAAATAGAACTTTCTATGTTCTGGTTAATTGTGTTATTGCAACATAATTCGTAAACAAAAGTTTGTATTCTCATAGAAGACAAACAAAGTCTCTTTTCCTGGTAAGAAGAGTGAGACTTAATCCTATCTCTTTTCATTGGTTGACAAGAATAAGATAGGGTTATAATTGAAGTTTTTTTCCTCAATTATATTTAAACTCACTTTCAATTTTTCATTGCCCTTTTCCGGTTATGAAATCTTTGAAGGATAAAATATTTGTGTAACTAGAGAACATTGTGTCTATAGCTACCAAATAATGACATCTTGCACTTGTCACGATGTATGAGTTTAAACCGCAATGAGTAAAGAAAATTGCTAGCAGGTATTCTAGGCATATTTTCTTGGACTCACATTATTCCTTAAGTGCTAAACACCCTTGTGGTTAGACAGACAGATTAAGGAGGAAATGCATGCTAAATATTCAAGTTAATGAATACATGATCTAGTCCCTCATCTACATATGTAGAATTTCATATACTCTGTACAATACCTAAGTACATTGCTACTTGTAGGCATTCTAATAGAGTAAGAAAGTAAATAAATCGCTATTTGCTTTCTACTAGTGATGTAACACTTACAATGTTGACAAATCCAGTGGGAGCTTTACGTTTTATTACTGAAGTGACATTCATGTGAGGTTGTCAATTTCAGTGGGAGCTACAAGATTTATTTCCTTGTGAGTTACCCATATTATTTCTAGCTTGCTTTGAAATAATATATTACTTTTCGAATATGAACAACCATTGTCTAAAGGAAGATTGCATTTTATTTTATAGGATAACTACTTGTTGCTTTCCTGAAACGTTATCTATAAAATGATAATCCACAATTCCTTATTCAACATTATAGTTTGATATCTACTTGTAATATCTATGACACTATCATATTGTTTAAACAATCGAACGCTTGTCGTATGGTTTTTCTACTTTAGTAATGTGTCCCGTACACAAGTGGGAGAAATCCTAATGTGGCAAGGAACAACAATAACAATATATTAATTGGTTTCTCTTAACCGCAAGGTAAGAAAAACTAATAAATTACTACAGACTTAAACACCCAAGATGTTTGTTGCCCTTATTACTTTGAAAAGCAAATGATAAATATAAAGATACTTCAAACTATGGACTATATATATAGTCAATATAATTATGGTTAATTATTAAAAATCATAATTATGAAGTATGAAATTAACTTGAAATTACCATTGAACTCAAGTTTGCGTTCATGATACTTTTAGTATAGTATAATAATGTTTACTTGTTAAGACGTAATTATGAAGTCCCTTGAATTAATCAATGACTTATAACACATAAGTAGTAGTAACAATGTTATGTATTCTTGTTAACACTTAAACAAAGGTCCTTGAATGATCAACGACATATATGTCTTTAGACATTTTTGGTTTCTTGTAAATCACATATCAAAAAGAATTCTTGAACTAGTTTTGTCTTCTTTGAACACATGAACATGGAGTTAATGTGCTTATTCAAGAAATAATACAATATCGCATGCATCTTGGTTTTAAATATACATGTATTCAATTGGCGCACCCAATTAACAGTATTTGATCCATAAGAATTAATTATCTAAGGAATTCTGATGGGATTCTTATAATTCTAATTCATATAGAATACACCCTAACATGGTATGTCTATTGTGTTGAAACAACTATAACACACCTATAATCGTATTGTTTTGATTTCTGATAACTTCATTGCTTGACCTCCAAAAATCGATCAAGGTTAGACATTGGCATGTTGTCTGTATACACTCAAATATAATACAAACCTAAAAGGTATTCAAGACATTATTTATTTGTAGATAGGGATGAATCCCATTACGTCTTGATTAAATTTTTGAAATTGTTAATATCTTATGAAGCATATTATTAACAAGCTAGAGATAAGAACTCTAAAATGTATTTTTTGTCCCAATTAAGAACGATTTATTGTTTGCCTTAAATACTTAGTGTTTAGAGAAGTATCTCTTCTCACAAAAGTAAGTGGGAGAATCTATAGATCTTGAAGATATTCAAGAACAAATACATAACCTTCTGAATTCACTTGCTGATGTCATACTAAGGTTTAGCATGAAAATGTCAAACCAAAGTATAATGTAACTCTCATTCATAAATCCTAAGATGCTCAGTCAATGGAGTGAATTTTTTATATCATTTTCTGAGAAATATTAAGTTAGAGGATCAAATAAACCGGTTTAACTAATAAATGAATCATCACCTCATGTCGTAAATATCTTAGAAATATGAAGGAAAAGATGCAGTCCATATAAGATAAACAATATTTTGAGATTAATTATCCTTCACCAAACAGTAAAAAGTGAGGTGAGAATGAGTTTCTTCTGAAGGAAGACTCATAAGGACAAAATTGTTTACACATTAATTCCTGACGGATGACAAGAGTTTTTAATCTTACTCAAGAAATTGATTGTGATTAAATCTTTCTTTTCTACACGCAATTAATTATATAACGATAACTAATTGTTTCATATAGTTCCTGAATATCCTGACATCTAGCGAATTAGGAAATCATAACTCTTTCTTAATGATTACCTTGCAGGACGAGTTAATCAAAAGTGTTTTTGAGTCTATATTTGTATATGACAAATTAAGTATTTATAACTCAATTTCTTTAGATAACCTTTCGAGGAATGATAGTGTAATCAAAAGGTTATGAGTTTAAAATAATCTTTATAAAGTATTCAAGGAGATAGAATCCAAGTGTGGATTGAATCATGCATCTAGGAGTTGAGATCTGAAGTTTAATCGCAATATGATTTCTGATTAAATTAAGATACCTCTGAGTATACACCTAGACATCAAGGTGGGAGACTATGTTTTTCCTTGAGTTTTTTTTATTCATATGTTGTGTAACATATTGAATGAATCATTCCATTTAAGCTGATCCTTGAAGATAGGAAGGAACTTTATACTTGGTGATTAGGAATACAACAAACGACCATTGAATAAATGTTTTTAATAACTAAACATATGGCGAAAATTAAGTCCACACAATGCATCATTGAAGCAATCTTCACAATATATTTCACCTGAAATAATACATGAGTGGATACCTTGTGTTTTAACGAAGGATTCATCACGTATATCTTATATTGTGTCTGAGACTGGTTGTTACTTTTGCACAAGAGCAAGATGAGCTAACAATAACAATATCTAATTGAGAGTGATTTAGAATGACTGGAAAACAACAATATCCTAATTAGAGTGATTTCGATGAGTGTTAAAACACATGTTTACGAATTATATAAGGCATAGTGTTGTTTATGTATACTGATGCATGACCAAAATAATCAATCCTAGTTAAAGTAAGATTTCATCCTTTATGATAAATCTACTAACTAGATATGCTTCCCAAAAGCATTGTACAATACACATTAAGAATGAGAATACTTTACATTTAAAAAACTGTAAAGATGACTGTCTGAGATAGGTATGTTGTTGACTTCAAATACCTCATAAAAGGTACTGTCACATTTTCAATTATGATACTTTGTAATAGTATGCAAATTTACATCACGACACTCATCAGCATTTAAATTCTTCACAATTGTGAATTTGAAACAAGTATTCTGATTGACTCAGATAACTATTATAACTGTCTTGTAAAGAAAGAGTTGAAAATGTAGAAACCTTGGACTTCAAACTTGCTAATTAGTTTCTGCATATCAGTTTTAGTATTGGATAATTGGGATGTAAGTACAATTTTACTTATCTGATGATAAAGATACTTTTGAATTTGTTATTACATTCAATAATAATATTATCCTATAAATTTGCATGTTTAATCCTTGAATAATTTTATCATTCTAAATATGTCCATTGTCGGTTAACAATATGAGAATATTGTTACATAAGGTAAATATGAGTGTTGGTTGTATTCTGGTGATACATGATGTTCCCAGCCAAACTCATATGTTAATTCACAAGGGATGCATATTGGGACTCCTCAACCTTCGATTTTTACATTTGATCCGTTGTCATAAGTAAAGATATCGAAAAATAGTTTAGTAAGTCATTCTAACTTGAGAATACAAACAAGTTCTGGTATGTGTGGATATCACTTTTTAATTCTAAGTCAAACGCTAACCTGAAAATGATAGTTATAAAGACTATTATTGGAAGTGATGTGAAGCAGCATTCACAACACTTGTATTCAACAAATAATTTGTTCCTCCACTTGAAGTGCAATATGATACCATTGGCGCCTCTCCTTAATTAATCAGATAATTGCATGGCCGTGCCCAAAGGGTAGTTCAAGATGATTCTTGATTACATTTGATATATCTGTATTAAGTTCTATAACGAGAATCTAAATGGTTAAACTATATGGAATGAGTTAGGATCCATATCCATGGTTTAACGGTATCTGAACAAAGGGATGATTATAGCAAAAGATACATAACCATGCTACTGAGAATGTTTTTGAAACTTGATCTTAGACATTTCTAGTTTTAACAACGAATGTGAGTGTTGCTATAACGTGTCCGTCGATTTTAATTTGGCAGTCTGCACCTCCAACTTTCCAAGTGGAGCTGTTGGATTTGGTAGTTGGACTAGCACTAATAGACTAGAAATGTGTGAGCCTATTGGGCACACACGTTAATATACGAAAGTATGGATTTTATTATAATTAAATATAAACTTGTTATATATTTATTAATAATATAATATGTTTCACGAAAATATATTAAACGTTCCGTTAGTTTCCGTTGACGCTTAATTAACTTTATATATCCGTTAAATAAAAATAAGAAGGGCTTAAAATGTCGAAATGGAAACCCTTGTCCTCCTCCTAAATGTGGCAGATTTTGGAGGATTCTAGAAAGGGATTTATGTGAAAATTATAGTGATAATGATGAATGTTTAGGATAAGATGAAAGAGTTGTGATAAGCTTAAAGACTTGAAGTTTATTCTTCAAGGTTTATAGTTATCTACAACTAGAGTGAAGATGCTATATAAACACCCCTAACCTTCATTCTTTGAATGGTCCTACACATAAATATTTACGGCATACACCAACTCTAAAACATTCGACACACAAAATAAAACCTTCCTACGCATGCAATTTAGATGAATCCTGCGCATGTAATAATTATGCGTATTACATATATTATAGATATCACATGCATGTAATTTTGATGCATGATGTACACGGAATATTAACAAGGGGATGTTGTTCTTTTATCCTTGTCTAACGATGAGTATATATATCCCTGGGGGATCTGACCTATACATATACAAAACAAGAACATCGTATTTTGTTGTTTTATTCGTGAAGTTACGACTAGCATCGTGGCGTACTTGTTTGACGTGTTGTGTGAGCAACCGTAGAGGTGACATCTTAGTCACTTTGTTTCCATACATTTGCTGTTGACTTCAAGGTTAGTATTTCTTGTTTTACCTTTGTTTAGTTATTGTGTGTTAATCATAACCCCTTACTTGATCCATAATCTGCTGCGCACTCGTGGTTTGTTAAGGGTTAACCAGTGTATTAAATCCCAACATATTAACATCCTCTGTCCTTTTATCAATTCGTGAGTGTTAATATATCATAACAACGAAAGATTATTTGCTACAACTTAATATGAAACAGTTAAAACTATGCATAGTCATCTTCCTTAATATGTAAGAACTACTAACTTTTTTTTTCTTCTCCATTTTAGTGTCATCCAGTGAGCAAAACTAATTGAGAGATTCACTTTGCAGATGTATCCTGTAACTTAATTAGGAGTTGAAACTATGCTTTTGAGAGTTAGAAAATTTACGGTCTATGTATGAATGATAAGTAATTAATTATCCGGATAAAGATACTACTGTATTTGATGACTAATAGGTGTTATGACTTATGTGATATATAAAATTTTCAAGTGTTAACTTTCTTTTAAGTTTTAACATCTCTCTATACATCGAATAAGGCTTCCCTTGTACAAAGCTCCCACTTCAGTTTTGAAGATCTTAGAGCGCATACGACGTTAATTTTTCTGGGGGAGCTTCAGTGATGAGAAAAAGATGTCATGGATTAAATGGTACATGTGATAAGCTCCTAAACTAAATGGTGGGTTGGGTATTGGCGCGAATTAATTAAAACCTTAAAACGCCGCTAACATTGCACTTTCTTCGCAGTTTGGTGGTGGAGAATTCGGAGAGATAAAGTACACTTTGGAACTCGGGATCTGTTTGTATTCATGGTTACTTGTGGTACTAAACCTCATGATTACGAGTCCAACTAATAATGGTTCTGGAAATCTATCGTCAAATGCTGTGGATGAAATACACAATATGGGCGTCATTTCTTAAGAGCTTTTAGTCGTAAGTTATGGTCGGGGGAGTTCCAATTTTTTTTTGGACTTAACCTTGTTGGAGAATCACAATCGTGTCACAAAAATTTCTGAGGTTGTTTGCTACTTGAAACCACATGAATGTTAGTCTTAGTGAACGATGGTGGAAGTGACGATGATAACTTTTAATGGATATGGGATTGGCGACGACCCATTAAAAGTGGAAGGGAGTTGGCAGAATTCGACGAGCTTATGGAATTACTTTGTAACTTTTGTCATGGTACAAGGTAGTTAGAATTTCTTGTTAAGTGACTCAAATTTGTTTTATGTTAAATCAGTGCGGGTTACTATTGGTAAATGCGGGCTCCACTCGACCGGTCTTCCAACTAGATGGTCTTTTCTCATTCCTTCAAAAGTCTTAATTTTTGTTTGGCGTGCCGAGAGAAACCGTATCCCAACTATAGTGAGGAGTTAGATCATAAGGTATGACATACCTTCGATCCTATGTCCCATTTGTGACAATGATTCTGAGACTATTGATAACATTTTGGCCAAATGTGAGTGGGTCTCTCACCTTTGGAAACAACATTTTTTTGTGGCGGGTTTTGAAATTCAAGACGGGCTCTCCGTTTGGAAATATATCGATTCTTCAAACAAAAACCTTACTCGCAACAGAAGAGGATATTTCAACACATCAACTCTCATGTTTTTGAATCCCTTATTATTCTCAACATCTGGTTATTTGGAATGCACGAAATTAGAATTCTTGCTGCAAAAGGGTGATTGGTAGAGGATCCTCATCAAAATACAACATCTTTGTTTTATAGTTGGTTGAATAATAGTGTAAAAAAGTTCTCTTGATTGGGGCTTTATGCTTACTTGTCCTATTGACGCATGTTATGTTTCTAGTACTTGAACTAGGTATTTTGTAATATGTTGCCTTCTAGCTCCTTGTTAGAATGTGGCATTTTTTGATGTTTGATACAAATAGCCGTTTAAAAAAAAGGCCATTACTTCCATAAAGCTTAGTTAGTCTCTTTAGTTTTTGAAAGGGTGACGAGTTCAATATATCAACCATCGTACTTATAGCTTACTACAAACTATCCATTAATTTGTCCTCAAGTACGCATAAACAATTATACCTTTATTATTAAACAGCAAGATTGCCTCCCCGAGGCATCATAAATGTCGGGTTTTTAATCGGGTTTAATAAATGAGAACCCGACACGATTCGTTTTTCTTTAGGTTTTTATCAGATACGCGTCCCTCTCCCGTTTCTCACACCACCACATCATTTTCCAGTCATTCATCTCCCTCATTCTCTCTCTCTTCAAACAAATCTAAACGCACAGTTCTCTCAAATCCACCGCCTCCCACATCTCTCTCAAATCCAGTGAATCAATTACTCTAAGCTTTTAGGCGATTGGTGAGGAGCATTAAAAGTCCTTCATTATCCTGAGGAGGTTAAGGATCGGTAATCAATTATCCTATAGGTTCTTTTGCTTTAAATAATCATACCTAAATTGATGATAAGTATTAAAGTTAGTTTTATTTTGTTGTTTTCGAGTTTTAGGGGATGGAGATGAAGATGAAGATGAAGAAGACAAAGATGAAGATGAAGATGAGATATGATGCGTATGATTAGGTATATAAGAATTACTCTTTTTTTGTTTTTTTAGTCAGATTATGTATATGGATTTTAAGGGGAGGATTCGGGTCAAAGTATTTTATACTTTTTGTGGCTTATTTCAGACCTTTATATAGCCAGCCTATGGCTTATTTGGTTTTGGGCTTATGTTTAATATGCTCATTTTTGGCTTATTTCAGAACTTTTTAGCTTATATAAGTTCATTATGATATAATAAACTTACACTAGCCGAAAAGTTTCAAAATAAGCCACAAAAAAGTGAGCTTATGAATCACAATCCCAAAGCCAACTAAGCCACAAGCCGGTTATATAGGCCGAAACAAACACCCCTTAAACAACATACCGAGGGTAGTGGTGAATGAATATGTTTTCATTTTAGCTTAGGCAATTACTATGTTTTGAATTTATGGCTTATAAGCTTGCAATCTTCTTTGGCTGCCAAAAAAATTACGCTCAATGTGTCGTCATTTTTCAACAGTTGTGATGCGTGCGCTTTCATGTGCGTACAAAGCTAGGATTTAGCGATGACACTTCTCATTATAGAATGGAAAATAAATACTAGAGTTATAGCTATGTAAAGACCATAGAGCATCTGCTATTTGTGCTTTCCTTTTTTTTCGGTAATATAGGTTTAAGCTTTTCTTTTTTACATTAGGTATGAGCTTATAAAGTTATATCATTTTGGGGGACAAGGATGGATTTATGACTAGGCAAACCGAGACATCGGCACGTTATGCTCCGCTCACAAAAGAGGTTAAAAGTGGATAATCAATTCCAAATTACAATGCGAAACACCCCTAAATTAAAAAAATATGTTTAGATTCTATTTTGAACATACGATCTTTGCTTGAATGTACTCTAACTGGAATGTATTTGCGTTGTTTGCAGATAGGCATAGATAAACAGTGAGGGTCTTCCTTGATATCAAAGAGAACATCAACTTCACATTACAAGTGATTTTTGTGTTCCCTTTTCTAAAATAATATTTGGACTCCTTTCTTTTTTCGTATAATTTAGGTCTAAGCATTTCTTTTTACATTAGGTAAGAGCTTATAAAGCAAAATCATTTCCAAGGGACAAGGATGTATTTGTGACTATGAAAAACCGAGACATTGGTAGTTATGCCACCACCCGCTCACAAGAGAGGTAAAAGTGGGATTGTTTTATGTGTTACTATCCAAAGTAATCAATTACAAAGTTACAATGACAAAACATCCCTAAATTAAAAAAAACGTTTAGAGATGCCATTTTGAACAGACTAATCTTTGCTGAACGTACTCTAACAGAAATGTATTTGCTTTGTTTTGCAATAGGCATAGAGCAAACATGAAGGTCTACCCTTGAATATCAAAGAGACACATCGACATTCGACATTACAATATATTTTTTGTGTTTCCCTGTTCTAAAATAATTTTGACTCCAGTTTTCTGGGCACACACACACACACTACTAAGAATATCGTGTGGGTGCAGAAGAAGAAAGAAAGACATAAATGTCCTAAACAATATTAAACATGCGGCGTGCCCATAACAAGGTTGGGGTGTAAGGTAAATCCTAATTCTTTAAATGTAATGCCTTTCTGAAAATGAGTTTTCTATAACATGGTTGGAACAGCTTTGAAACATAAACGCAGAAACATATTTCAAAGTTTGTACTATTACTGGTCTCATACGCATGTTTGCAATTACTTCTACCTACTCATGAAGGCACTTTATATAAGAACAAAATACGCATCTGGTAGGTGCGCACATTGTGACATGCTGTTTGCTACCCAAAACTATAGGAATTCTTCCATCTTCATCTTAGGATATCGCCTAAGCTTATATAAACTTACTGTCGATATTATTGCAGCAGTGGTGAATGAAAAATGCTCGAAAGATGTTACATTGGACAAACAGATCATTCAAACTAGCCCATTATACTTTAATGATGATGATCATTCTGAAGATAAAGTTAGCAACCCGTCTAAGGTATGTAGCCTTTGTTGTTTGCGTCAGCTCAAACCACCCGACCCGAATACTTGCATCTCTCACAAACCACTTCCTCTCACATATCTCTCACACAGAGACATTCACACTATCTACGACATCCACTGACATTATCCACAAGATGCATCACTGCCATCTGTATTCGAAACACATCATAAAACCCTCCATCGCCCGAAACCATAAAACACACACACACACACAGATCCATCCATCGCCTGAAACCATCTCTCTGTGCCGCGCTTGCCTGAAACCCAAGAAAGAGTCTCCAGGTTTGTGTACATGAGATCTTTATTTAATTATAATCACACACTTTCTAAAAGACTCATATAAGTTTTATCTGATTCTCAGGTTTTCTAATATTTTTTTAATTGTATGATGTGTTTTTAATTGTTAATTGGGTTTTTTTTGTAGGTGCGGCTGCGGTGGTGGTGGAGGAGGTGGAAGAAGAAGGTTAATGGTTAAATTGGAAGGATTTTATCCTTTTTATTGAAAACGTTAGGTAATAACTTCTGTTTGCATTTGGTCTTGCTCAAGAATGCATTAGCAGTTAGCTTATTTCTTTTTCCGGGCATAATAGGAACTGTTAATGTGGTAGTTAATATTCAATCTGCATAAGGGATGTTTGTTTAAGCTTATTTGGCCAACTTATGAGCTTATTAAACTTTTGAAAAGCTAATAAGCTAACAATTTTGGACTTATGAGTTTATCAGTTTGTTGATAAGCTATAATCGAGATAAGCTCATAAGCCCAAAATTGTGAGCTTATTATCTTTTTAAAACCTCAATAAGCCCATACATTAAATAAGCGTCTCCCAATGGGTCGACCTACTCCTACTTAGGGGTGGAAATGAGCCGAGCCGCTCGTGAAAAGCTCGGGATCGGATCGGTAAAAAGCTCGAACGAGCCAAGCCTAAACGAAATTTGTATTAAAATATTATGCATAGGTATTATATGCGAGCTTATTAACGAGCTCAATAACAAGCTTATTAACGAGCCCAAAATATATATATTACGAGCCGAGCTCGAGCCAAGTTTGAGCCAAATTTTAATTTTTCATTTTCAAATTGTATAAACGAGCCGAGCTCGAGCCGAGCCCGAGCCCATATTACATGTCACGAGCCGAGCTCAAGCTTAAAAAATAAGGCTCGAACCGAGCCGAGCTCGAGCTCGAGCTTTATAAGACTTAAACGAGCCGAGCTCGAGCCTTAGCGAGCTCGAGCTCGGCTCGGCTCGTTTCCACCCCTACTCCTACTGACCCATTATGGTTAAAACAGATATGCGTTTGAATACGACATAAAGATGGTACAATGAATTTGAAAAGCTTTTTGTCATCTGTATGCAACGATGAATTTCAAGTT
Source organism: Tanacetum coccineum (assembly GCA_026074375.1). Taxonomy (NCBI): domain Eukaryota; kingdom Viridiplantae; phylum Streptophyta; class Magnoliopsida; order Asterales; family Asteraceae; genus Tanacetum; species Tanacetum coccineum. Next base: position 22,985 of record BQNB010036755.1, on the reverse strand, counting down.
TTCAATTTATCTGCATATATGTTATCACTTGAGTTGTTATGAGTTTTCAACTGTGTTTCTTGATTTGCAATAGGTTGCGTGCAAACACAAAGATCGAACGTTACAACCACATGGGCTTGGTGAGTGTCGTAACTTGGTTATTTACTTCTTATTGTGACTTCACGTATCGAAATCAGATAGTATAATATTCATTAGAAGCTGAATAGTATTAATATTCATTAGTTATGTTAGGGATAGTCACTCAGTTTTACATTTAACCTCATGGATTATTAAACAATTTTTAATCTCGTATATATATATGCTCACTGATTTACTTGGTACAATCTGACAGATTTATTATATATCCTAAACCCTTTAATTCTTGACACATAAATCAGTCAAGGTTTAATTTCATCGCTTTTATGTTGTAGTTGTGTAGTCAAGGTTTAATTCTTGACGCATAAATCAGTTGGTGTAATTGTGCGTTTGTTACCGAATTTCATCGCTTTTGTGATGTGATTTGAATGGACCAGTAAAAGGGCAAACACGCCTCTTGCGCTTCAGTAAATAGAAGTACTAACTGATTAGTTTATATCTACCGAAGTAGGTTTGTGGATCACAAAGTTCAATACAAACTTAGCTACTATAAGGGCCACAATTACCCTGTTTAGGATTCACAGATAGAAACCATTGACTAGCGTATATTATAGTATGCCTTTTACAGGTTTTGTGAGACAAGAAAAAATAAAGTATTTTTTGGTTATATGTTTTGTATCAAACTATTTGGATTATAAATGACTCGGATTGGGTACATAAGTTTATGACTATTAACGGAATGAGCGATGGCCTCATGGGTATATATTGGTTAGTGAAATGAAATGAAATTATGATATTGATAAATCTTTTTTATGCATAAGTAATTATGAAAATCATGGTTCACGGTTTTAACATCTGTCACAAACGTTGTCTGAGATTGGTGACTTATGCTTACTTTTACGTATATTAGTTTATATGATAAAACTAAACAAGGAAAATTTTGAACTCTGCATATTGTTGACACTTCTGCTTTTTCTTTTCAACAATTTTTGTCCGTTGTTGGTCTTCAAAACAGACGACGCATTGCCGATTTAGAAATTAGCAAATGATGCTGCAAAAACAAAATGAAAAGTAACAGATCATGGGTCACAGCTTATAGAGGTTAGTTATGTGTGTGGGTCTAGAGCATATACAAGTTCATAGGTTCCTAAAAATTACCTACTGATAGACATTCATGGTTGATCCTAAAGTGTTTGTGTGAAGTTATTCATATAGTTACCTCTTTAAACCACCCTCCCTTTTTTCTCAAGGGATTGAACTAAAAGCAAACAAATACGATATAACTGAAAGCACCACACACCTATAAACATTGATTGATCCAATTTAAGGTAGTGACTGGGTCACTTTTTGTGCGGGTCAAAACATGCATGCCCATATTGGGTTGAGCTGCAAATTTCGTATTCCTTTTAAACAAAAACCAAATCCTTTATGAATACTCTGATTTTCGTGATGTTTATAAATTTTGAATTTTATAGAGAACAAATAATGGCATATTTTTTTATCAAATCATGATCACTGTTTCCTTGGTAGCAAAGGAAAATATATCTTCTTTAGGATCATGATGGAATAATACATAAACAAAAAAGGGAAAAGAAATTGATGGGGAAGAATAGGCCCACCCTTCACTGTTCTATTCTCCTAGCAATAATAATCTACATTTGCATAATTCTCAAAAATTTGATACAGTAGCTTATAACTTTAAGGCTGCTAATATACTGTCATTTCTCGTTATTTTGAGTTTGACGTGCCAAAATGGGTAAACTTTTAAAAAGAGGTTAATAAGGATGTTTTGAGTGTTTGGATTAGCTTTGTATTTTGAAAATAATAAAAAACCTTCGAGGTTATGAGTGACTCGAAAATATGAAATACTCGAAAAAGGAGACAACTTCTTCTTGTCATATGCTAATACGGAATTGGATTTGCACAAGACTGCCTAACTTCTTTGCACAAGACTGCCTAACTTCTCATGCTTTCCCCCAAAGTAATTGATCAAACATCATATTGCATTCATATGTTACTTTTAAAAAAGGATGGTTGAATGCAGGTCTTGCTTACTTGGCAACTTTTGGTTTTGCTCCAGGAAGTGCGGATTGAATGCCATATCTTTTAATAAAAGTTAGTGAGATTTCATTTGCTGCACATTTTGCAAGTTTGTAAATGATATTACATTGTATGAGAAATGGAAAAAATGTGTTTGCTGTATCTTTCTTAACCAACCGCCGTTGTCTAACATAATTTAACGTAAAATCCCGCGCTCCGCAACGGAGCGTAGGTTGAAAACCTTGTTATACATTAAACATGGGCATTTTTAGATACTTACTAATGAATACTAAAACAATGGATATATGGTTCAACACTTCGGACCGCATTCCTTAGTGTAGAAATCAAAGAGGGAATACTAAAAATATATTAATCAGATTCAACTAAACTATTACAATATACAGACATTAAATAGAAAACAAATAAACCTAACCCTAAAGCTAAATGGGCCTAAACAAGTGGGCCGGGCCAATGGGCCTTTATTAACTTAACACCTCCTTTCAAACTCATAATGTTGCAACGGTAAACATTGAGAGTTTGTCAAACAAAAGTAAACTCCTAAACCAGGCAAACAAAAATAAACAGACAGCAGCAGAGAGATCTGAACAGAGGTAGACGAAGAGCAGCAGACAAATACAGATCAGGTAGACAGCAGCAGACAGATCAGGCAAGTGCAGAGCACAGAATCATATAAACACAGAGATGAACGAGAGGGATCAGGCAGACAGGCAGACATGCAGACAGGCAGACATGCAGATAGGCAGACAGGTAGAGCAGCAGATTCAGACAGCAGCAGATTCAAACAACGGATTCAGACAGCGAATTCAGACAAATAGCGGATTCAGACAGACAGCACTATCCCGACAAACAAGGCAAAACCAGACAACATCCGATGTAGAACCAGGCAAAATCAGACGAACCCAGACGGATGCAGAACCAAATGTAACCAACATAACCAGGAAACCAGAACCAAAACAGTTACCAACTAATTTTCAATTCAATATACATACCGATACCAATACTGATCCAACCCGGTGCAAATACCAAATACCGATACGAATACCAAATCCAATACGTGATACTGTAATTACCAATAACAATATCGATACAAGATACTAATACCAATACAAACACCATAATCAGATCATAACCTGATGTCAGATCTAATAATCAATGTTGAGACGGATGCAAGTAACAATACTGATAAAAACTTGATCAAACAAATAAAGCTTTTAAATCAATATGCCAATGCCAAAGGTATTGTATACTGCCGAATTCAACAGATACCCCAATCAAATAACCAAATTCAATTATCCCTTTTGCTTTATTCAATGTTGGGATACGTGAGAGAATAATCAAATTCAATATCTAAATTCAATATATATGTGGCACCGTCCTACTAACAGAACTCAATTCCAAAGAACCAATTAAAATGCTAGCAATACAATACTTACTTGAATAAAAAATGTGGCCAAATGACGGTATGCAACCGGTGGTACAGTGTTTTATTGAACCAATAGAGAACAACTGGAGAAAATAAACATGTCAACGGCAAATACAAAAACATTCAAGGTAAAAGACATCGTTTCTTAGCTCTTGATACCATGTAGAAATCAAAGAGGGAATACTAAAAATATATTAACCAGATTCAACTAAACTATTATAATACACAAACATTAAATAGAAAACAAATAAACCTAACCCTAAAGCTAAATGGGCCTAAACAAGTGGGCCGGGCCAATGGGCCTTTATTAACTTAACACTTAGTTAAACTGGTGTGATGTGATGATTAGTTTTGTAAAAAAATCAAATGTATTAGCTAGCTTGAAAATATATTCACTCGTTTTTTCAGAAACTTTCGCGAATATCTTGTTCTATAATCAAATGCTCAGGCCATACATAACAAAGATTGATCTTTAGTAATGATGCCAATATTTAACCATACAAAACATATGGATGCAACCAAACTATAAGTTTTAGGTTGCAATGATTCCATTAGGAATGAAATTTTGACCCATCTTATATACTGGGAGCACAACCTGAAGTAGAAATCTTAAAATAAGTAAAGTATACAACAAAGGGAAAGGATCATTAGGTTTGAAGTTGTACAACGATGTGTATTCATCCCAATGTAGTGCAGGGCATCATCTTGAGGTATGGTCCTTCGACACCGTAATATGATTATGGTAATTCTTATTATAATGTCGAGTGTCAAACACGTGATTTGGCATGATCAATGTGTGCACTTAATCATTATTGTGTCATTTCAACGATATGAGTGTCTAATAATTAGGATACTTTAAGGTAATGTTTGTTTTGAGGGTTTTATACTATTTGATTTGAATGACATCCTAAATTATTAGTTTGGTATAATTTCTTTTGGATTCGGTTAACAAATCAATGAAAGAACCCATTCCACACCAAAATGGTGGGGATAAAGCAACAACTCTGACACATTTTTTTAACCGACGTTCACAACCACAAAATATTTATGTTTTTCTATTTTTTAATCATTAATTCTTTTTTATTATTTATAAATAATACTTTTTTATTCAATTAATTCAAAAAATAAATATAATTTCTCTCTCTTATTCCCCCTTTTATACCTACATCAAATCCAAATCCTAAACCAAATCCAAATTCAATTCCAAATCCATCTACAAACTAAACGGCTAAGATGTTAAGTGTAGATTAGCTTAGATAACATGGTAAACTCGTTATATGTGGAAACTAGGACTCTTAAACTTACTAGGCAAGGAAATCCTTGCCTCCTCACTTTCATATGTTTTTAGTTTGTTTGCATGTAGGTTTTTCACCCCTCGTCTCTATAAAAGAAGATAACTAGGTTTTTCGCCCCTCGTCTTCACAAAAGAAGATTAAGGGTGACACGCTATCTCAAACTTCTCTTCATAGCCATGGTTAATGCTATGATTTTTGAGAGTATATCTCTTTGTTTTGGTTGGGTGTCAAGCGATCAAAGGGATTGTAATCCTTTGCTTATTTTCTTGTTGGAGAAATCCTTCGGGATGAATTAAACGGTGAAATGTTATAGTAAGATGGTATTAGAATAGTTGATTTGCTTGATTATTATTGATAACAACCAATCTATATATAGGATACAAGAGAACATTCTTGACTATGGGCTTAGGCCTAATTACATGGCATCCATACTAATGGGCCTAATACAAATTAATAACTAATACTTATACAAATATATCAACTAATACGCCCTCGCAGTTTGAGCGGGAGATGGCCGAACACTCAAACTGGTATGAAATTCCTCAAAAAGTGTAGAGGTAGTTCTTTGGTGAAAATGTCAGCATACTGGTAACGAAATGGTACATGAAGAACATGAACCTGACCACGAGCAACTATATCACAAACAAAGTGTATATTAATCTCAATATGTTTGGTCCGCTGATGCTAAACAGGATTCGCAGTCATATATATAGCACTAACATTGTCATAATAGACAAGGGTGACAGATAATAATGGTGTGTGAAGCTCTTTGAGAAGATTACGAAGCCAAGCAGTTTCGGCAACAACATTAGCAACACCTTTGTACTCAGCTTCAGCACTCGATCTAGAGAGAGTATGTTGCCGTTTGGCTGACCATGAGATTATATTATCTCCCAAAAAACACAATAACCTAATGTAGACCGCCTGGTAGTAGGGTAACCAGCCCAATCAGCATCAATGTATGCAACAAGAGAACCTGTAATGGATGCATAAAGTTGGAGCCCAAAGTCTAATGTGCCATGAACATATCGGAGAACTATCTTAAGAGCTGCCAAATGTGGCACTCGAGGATCATGCATATGAAGGCAAACTTGTTGCACTACATAAGAGATATCTGGACGAGTAAATGTAAGGTACTGCAAACCACTTGCAAGACTGCGATAGAGAGTAGGGTCAGAAATAGGATCCTTATCAGAACCAAGTTTGGATTCCGTGTTAACCGGCGTCCGAGTTGGATTACAATTAGCCATATGAGCCTTGTCCAAAAGCTTTAAAGCATATTCCTTTTAAGACAAAAACATGCCTGTAGAGTCACGCGTAACAAAAATCCCCAAGAAGTAATTAAGCGCCCCCAAATCTGTCATATCAAACTCCTTATGAAGAGAGGAGATAATACGTTGAAGTAAATCCATAAAAGACGTCGTCAGTACAATATCATCAACATAAATCAATAAATATGCAACCTCAGAACCATGTTGATATATGAAAAAGGACGAGTCACAATGACTCGACGAGAAACCAACCCTGTTCGCATAACCTGCAAAACGTTGAAACCAAGCACGAGGTGCTTGTTTTAATGCATATAAATATCTCTGTAATCGACACACATGATGGGGAAACCGAGCATCTACGAAACCTGGTGGCTGATACATATACACAATCTCAAAAAGGTCACCATTAAGAAATGCATTCTTAACAACAAGCTGGTGAACATGCCAATTCCGAGACAAGACAAGACTAAGAACTGTACGAATGGTAGTCAGTTTAACAATATGACTAAAAGTATCATCACAATCAACACCAAACTGCTGACTACGCCCATTAGCCACCAAATGAGCTTTATATCTGCTTAATGAACCATTGGCATGATATTTATGCCGAAACAACCATATAGACCGAACCACATTAACGTTTAGTGGTTTTAGAACAAGAACCCAAGTACTGTTTTTAATTAAAGTATTATATTCATGATACATAGCATCTTGCCAATTAGGATCTGATAACGCAACAGAAAGAGACTTAGGAGTAGGATAAATAGGATAAATATAAGAAGTATGGCCATGAAAATAAGAGTTGGGCTTAATGGTGCCAACTTGGGCATGTGTGACCATAGGGTGAGTCCGGGTGGGAGTATTAGGTATCATGTGTGTAGTTGCTAAAGTAGGGGTAGTATGGGCAAAATTAGGTTGGGTCATAGATTGTGTAGTTGATTGTGATGTGTTGTGGTAGGGTGGAGTGTCTAGATGGGCTGAGGGTGGTATGACGCTATGCATTGGGCTATGTGTTGGGCTAAGAGTTAGGTTATATTGGACCATAGGGGTAATAGGTTCATGTGTAGTCATAGGATGTTGGGTTGTATTATGAATGATATATTGATGTATTAGAGATGGAGTAAGGTCGATAAAAGTGTAAGATGTAGGTTGTAATGGAGTGATAGAACCATACAAAAACTAGAGTTCATCAAAGGTTACATGGCGAGAAAGGATGATTTTATTAGTGGAGAGGTCAAGGCATCGATACCTACGATGATAAGCAGGGTATCCAAGGAAAATACAAGGGGTGGCACGAGGTGCAAGTTTATGAGGGGAATGAAGGTGTGGGTAACAAAGACAACCGAAGATACGTAATCATGAGTAATCAGGTTGTTTGTTAAATAGTTTAGTGCAGGGTATCTTATTTTGAATGGCAGATGAGGGTAGGAGATTGAGTAGGTAGGCAGCCATATGCAATGCCTCAACCCAAAAGGTAGGTGGAAGGTGAGCTTGGAAAAGAAGGGTGCGAATGACATTATTAATAGTGCGGATCATTCGCTTTGACTTTCCATTTTGTTGTGACGTTTTGAGGCAAGAAAAACGGACTTGAATGCCATTTTGAGCAAACAAGTTAAGGAGATTGGTGTTGTCAAACTTACCACCATGGTCACACTGAAAAGCCGCAATATCACACTTAAACTGATTATTTACATAAGAACGAAAATGTAGGAATTTTTGAAAAACTTTGGATTTAGTACGTAGAGGATAAATCCATACATAATGAGAATAATGATCAAGAAATAACACATAGTATTTAAAACCACCAGAGCTAGCAACGAGAGAAGTCTAAATATCAGAGTGCACAATCTCAAAAGATCGAGTAACAATAGAATTTGAACTGGTAAATGGAAGTCTCACATGTTTGCCAAGCTGGCACGTATGACAAAGATGTGAGGACTTCTCTTTATTATAAGAAATATACTAACGAGACTTAAGAGAACGTAGTACGTCTTCACCGGGATGCCCGAGGCGTTAGTGCCACGTACTGGGACTTAATGAAAGCAAATCATGAGGAGTGGGGGAAGGCGATGTAACTGGGTAAAGATCACCCGAACTATTACATCCAAGGAGGATATGACGGGTTAAGAAATCTTTTACTGAGAAACCAAATGCATCAAATTCTACAATACAATTATTATCTCTAGTGAATTGACAAACAAAATTAAGATTCTTGATGATATTAGAGGTGAACAAAACATTATGTAAGTGTAAAGGACAATTAAGGGTAAGTAAGATGCTATGGCCGGTGTTGGTAACAAGTATAGATTTACCATCACCAACACAAACAGATGGATATAAACATTTATTATAAAAAGTATTTAAATTACTTGTATGTGAATTAAGATGAGATGATACACCTTGTTGGAAACAAGAAAAGTATCGGTCACTTCCAAGTTGTAATAGTCTTAGCCCGTAGTTTGTTATATGACTAGTCTAGTAAGCTAGTCTGGCCCAAGGCCCATGGAAAGCCCGTTAAGGCCTATGGCCGGCCATGTAAGTAGTATATATACCCTCTCCATAGCTTGGAGAGGGTGGTTGGTTGTTTCATTTCTCATTTCACACACATAATAATATTATCATCTTTCTCTCTCTAAAAACTTTCCAACCCACTAGGCGAATCTCTCTCTAGTTATTCTTTGCATAAATATCAAAGATTGACTAGAATACTTCTCACCTGTATCCATATTCCATGTCGGTTCTCTATTAGCCATAGTTACTAAAAGCACTAGAAAGTACACACAGGAGCCGTGCCAAACGTAGACTGAAGTAATTGAAAGCTTTAACATATATGCTACAACAAGAATAACAAAGAATAATATATATATATATATATATATATATATATATATAGGACCGTTCTTTGCAGAACCACTTTTTTGTACAGAACTTACAGAACCACTTTAAACCAATTAGAATTTAGTATAATTATCAAATTTAAATTTAATTCAAAAGGGTATAATAGTCAAAACACATTTTGACTTTTTTTGAATTTTTTAATTAAAAAACGTTTTTTAAAAACCTTTTAATTTTCGGAATTAATTTTTTTTATTTTATTTTATATATTTTTTTAGTATATACTGTTTTCAAAAGAAAAAAAAATGAGTGCATATATGTTTTTTTAATATTGTAAATTCCATGTTTCTAGTGTACATTTTTAACTTAATATGATAATTACACATATGTTTCTTGTGCACATTCTTTAATCTTCAAAATTTATAACACAAAATTTTTAATTAGGACCCCCCCCAAAAAAAAAATTGATATCAAATGAAATACATTTCAAATACAAATAACAAACCAAAAACATAAATACATAAACAAAATTTGATATCAATTTTGTTCAAAAACATATATATGTGCACTCTTCCAAGATCATATGTGCACTCTTGAAATACATTAGAAATATAAATCCAACTATATCCATGTTCAAAAACATGTGTGCACTCTTCGAAAAACATATGTGCACTCTTCCAAGATCATATGTGCACTCTTCCAAGATCATATGTGCAAGCTTCGCTTTTTCATCAAATTCATTAGAACATGAAGTACCCCTTCAAGACATATGTGCACTCTTTATATCGGTCATGGTCTCCGTCTTTACGAAACATGTTCACATACCTGAAACTACAAAACATTTGTTATTATTATCATAAAAAAACACATATTCATTATTTAAAACATATACCTCCAAAACACATATGCACACCATTTCATTAATCATATACTAACCTAAAACACATATGCTCGCTTTCAATGTGAACACGTATGCACTTTTTATATTGATACTTAGCATGTATGCTACAAAATTGAAACTAATTTTATATTAACATGTATGCACTTTTAATTGACATGTATGCACGTTTTATATTAATCGATTCAAGTATTATTCTATTCCAATATTAAGTAATTAACCCAACAGTTTCCTTTAAAAGATGTCATAAATAGAATGTTTCTTAGTAAAAATTCCAAACAAAATTTACTTTTTTTCCATCAGGAAGCATTATGCAATTCTTATAGTATATAACTTGGTACACAAGATTGCAAATCCAAAACAACTATAAATTAGTTTTTGGTTATACTGTATCTAAAGTAAATTCCTACAATGTGAACCACTGCCTTCAATCTTACACTAACAAGTGACGTAAATCAAAAACCTAGTTTTTTTACAACGCGTGTCGACTAAATCAAGAACCCATATAAGACTGATGTAAACATCAGTCACCAGACTTAATTAAAATGTACGACTAAATCAAGAACCCATGTAAACCTACTTTTTTTACAACGCGTGTCGACTAAATCAAGAACCCATATAAGACAGATGTACTACATGTAAGATCTACATCATATACAATAATCTTAGTGCCAAAAAGCATACATAATGCAAGCTATAAAAATTGAAGACGAACATTGCACAATGTAAATCCAATTTATGAACAGTATAATTACTTACAATGTAGTTAATCTACCGAACTCAATAAGAGTTGCTAATCCTTTGCCAAAATACTTAATGAACAGTATAATTACATAAGGTTCACATGAACAGATGTACTACATGTAAGATCTACATCATATACAATAATCTTTAGTGCCAAAAAGCATACATAATGCAAGCAATAAAAATTAAAGACGAACATTGCACAATGTAAATTAAAGACCGATGTAAACATCAGTCACTATGTGAACCTTGTGTATGTGAATGGCTCACGGTTTATATACACAAATGTGTATATAAGTGAATAATGAAAACAAGTTATGATGGCAGTGAAAAAAAAACTTACCATTCGATTCTTTGTACAAAACTTGAACATGATCGGTTATTGATAAAAGGCCGATTGCAGGTATGATCTAAAGAGACGCTAGTGGTGGTCGTGATCATTACGGTGAAAAAAAGACACAAATAATTGTTATGGTGGTTAAGGATTTGTAATTATAGTGGTTGGATCTCTCGTTGTGGATGTTGCTAAGGTTAGTAGTGGTAGTCGTGTGGTAGATTTTTACATAGATTTGTGACGAAGAAAATGAGTGGCGGTGGTTAGATCTTGAGGAAAGGATAGAGACCTATGAATTTGGTGAGTGATTTGAAATATGAAACTGATAACATTCACGATGCTATTTTTATGGAGAATAAAAATACCCAATTTGCCCTTAATTTATTTTATTTTTCATAATAGTTTAAAGATATTTCCAAAAAATGTCATTTTGTATAAATAGATGTTTATATTTTATGTATTATTAAAGAGTAAAAAAATGGGTGTTATGTAGGTTCTGTACATAAAAGTGGTTCTGCAAAGAAAAATGCCAAAATATAATATATATATATAATGATATATATATATATATATATATATATATATATATATATATATATTGTATTGAGCGACAACAAAACAACCAATTGAAAGAAAATAACTAGCCTCTTTTTTCTTTTCTTTGTCTATCTTCACACGTCACAACTAGGAAAAATAAACAAATATGATATGTGATGATGAATTAAACTCTTTTCTTCCTTGATTCTGTCGTTCTCTTTTTTTTCTTTCTTTTTTAGCCTGTTGCGTTATAGAAGAAGTCAGGAAGAGAATTGAGTGATGGAGAGAAATTAGAAAAGGATCGATTTTGCTCTTGATACCATATTAGAATAATTGATTTGCTTGATTATTATTGATAACAACCAATTTATATATAGGATACAAGAGAACATTCTAGACTATGGGCTTAGGCCTAATTACGTGACATCCATACTAATAGGCCTAATACAAATTAATAACTAATACTTATACAAATATATCGACTAATAGATGGATCCAAGGCTAGAAAAAATGGGAAAGTGGAAAGTGATTAACTTCTTGTCAATGAATGTGAAGTAAGAAAAGGTAGAAGAAGTAATAGGAGTATGAGTGTTATGTCGAAAATGCATAAGTAGGATGATTTATAATCTCTTTATTTAAGTGGATTGAGACGCCTTTTCATTTGTATAAAAAAATTGTAAATTGCTGAACCATAAGTTTATAATTCCTTACTTACATAAACTGGGACACTTCTTTATGTAAATAAAGAATTCTAAATGAGTAGGCTTACGTATAGTCGATGTAACATGAATACGGGTTAAGAGTTGGATAGGGAAGCCTAAGACAAGTTAAACCTTGTAAGGAAATAAGATAAGATTTGAATGGGATTAGAAGATGACATTAAGTTTTAGATGAAAATGTGAGGCCTTCATTATGTGTGCTTAGAAATAAGTTCATTGAGTAGAGAAAATGACTTAAAATTATAAAAATTTCTTGTGACATTGAGTAGAATATAAGAAATGATCATGATGGACGCTAATTGGCATTAGCGTTCTTATAAAATTATGAAATATTAGTCAAAGTTTGACTCATATAAAGTCAAAATAGTAAATTTTTCTAGTGACATGTAGTCCTTGTTGAAAATGTTAGAAAAGAAATAAGTAAGAACTTGGCATTATAGTAAAAAGTTGATAAAATGATAAATTAACTATGATAAAATGTGACATGAATAACATAATATCATTAGAAAGAGTTGAAATGTGATAGAAATGAACGTGAAATAGTGGGGTTTAGGGCAAATGGCTATGTTTTAGTATGACTAGTGTTGCAAATCCGAGTAAATTGTTGCAATTGATTGGATAGGTTTTGGATGTGTTAAGATAAAATTGGTTAAAAATGTGGACAAGTTTTGTGTATAGACACAAAGGTTAAGCAAACATAATTTGAGGGATGAAATCTAAATAAGGGGTGGATTTGTAACATCCCAAAATCAGTTTTTTTCAGTGCTGATAAAAAATGGTTGATTTATTGTCTGTAAGTGGGTCAGTTTCGCTTGCAACATAGGTACTTTTGTCTACATTATTGTTTCATTTAGTATGTACGAGGTTGGTTTTTTTGGCAGCTTGTGGACATTGATTGCTAGTATTGCATTTGGAATATTTTCCCATGTGGTTCTAGTAGCAGTGTTTAGTTGCTGCCATTTCTTATCTTGTGTGTATTTTTCTTCTTGTGAGGTTTAGTATTGTTTTCTTTGTTTGCTTTGTGCTTTATTTTTTTTGGGTCTCATCTCCTTTTAAGTAGCTTGTTAAGTGGAGTGGGATACCCCAAAACCATTTTTAGGTGTTATATTATAGGAATCCGATCGGGTAAGTTTGACTATGACTTTTATAAGTTGAAAGGCTTAACGTAATTAGGTAACCCGATAGTCAAACTATAAGTAAATATAATATGTAAATGGTTTTAGAAATTTTAATATGTCACAAATATGAATGAGAAGGACTTGAGGGACCATAAGTGTTAATTAGCCAAGCTTGTAACTATCTTTATCCTAGAATGTATTCTTAATTTCTACATAATTCCTCATTTTGTGTAGTGCCCTTGTGATGTGTCGACATAGAAAGAAAGGGGAGGGAAAGAAAGACTACTTGGTGATTTAGGTGAAGAAATTATGTCCCCATTTCAAGAATAAAAGCCATAGCAATAACCTCTTACAAGTAAGTAACCTATTTGAGTTAATTTTTAGGGTTCATGTACCTAATTTGAGGGTTTGAGGTAAAAGATGTTCTAAAGTCAGGGGCAATTCCATATGTACCCAAAACAAATGTCATAATTCCATATTTCCCCAACACATACTTTAAAAACATTATACATGTGCATTGAAAATTTTTCATTTGAGTAAATATGGAATTATGAAGTTTGTTTTGGGTACATATGGAATTCTCCCTTAAAGTAATGTTATGATGTTATAGTGCTCATGAGATTAAGAGAATTAATGGTATTGAATAAGTTAGTAATTTAGGGGGAAGGGGTTCATCATTTGATCAAGATATGATCATATGATGATTAGAGATGATGAAGGGTAAACTAAAGGGTTGTATAAACATGTGTTATAGTGTTTCATTTATATATATGAAGTGTTTATGGTTTATGATGATTGCGGCTTAGGAAGCAAGGAAGATGGTGGTGGTTTATTGGTAAAATAGCCATGGAAGTCAAGGTAAGTAACTTTAACTAGGATATGTCTAATACTAATGTTATCATATTGTGTGATTATAAATGAAGGTGTTTCAGACTTAAAAGTGACTAGTTAGATAAATGAGTGTTAGTTCTTGGTTATGGACTAACCAAGGTATGTGTTAGAATTTCCTTATGATTGATGTTATGTTATAGTATGTTATAGAATTATGTGGTTAAATTTGGATGGATGATATAGTGTTATAAATGCTTACTTTAAATGGTAATAGTTATTGGAATAGAGGTGTATGTCTATGATGCAAGTATGTGTAATTGATGTATTGTACATGTTCTAACCCGGTTACTTACTAACCATAAGCTTACCATTTAGTTGTTGATGTTTTTGTGTACGTTAATATGATGCAAGTAAGGTCTCGGAGTAAGATAAACATGTCTGTGTAATGTTAAATTTGATAAACATGATCTTGCAAATCTCTTTGCTCTTGAAAGTGAATATACAATTCGTCTTGCAGAAGACACTAGATCAAAGTTGAGTAAAGATATTAAACCATACGATTACATACAGTTAAATAAGTTGTACGAAACTTTTATACCCCTAAAAGAGAAGTTACTTGATCAATTGTACTTTGCCAATGATTTGACAAATAATGTTTCAAAAACAACTTTTTGACGTGTCGTTGTGTAGGTGTTATTTTAGTTATCAAGTTTTACTATTTATTTTATGCCAACTATACCTAAAATCAATACTCTAACGGGTAGTGTACCCGGTCAAGATGTAGCTTTGTTGGTTAGTAGGGTGTCGATCACTAAGATCGAGAGCGTTAATATCTAGTTTATCAGTATTTTAGTTAAATTAATCTAATTTATGCAAAACCTAAGTTGATGATAAAGGGGGGGGGGGTCAACCTGAGAGACTGGTACGAGTTTGGGTATCTAAGCTAAGGTTTTAATGACAAGTAAAGCAATAAACACACACAAGAAGATTAACAAACGATAGAGAAGCGGTCAAATACTAATATAAAGAAAACATATCAACCATGAATAATCCGATAAAACGCAGGTTTGTTTATTAGTGCAATGATAGTCTTATCTCGAAGCGGCATATTATTCTTAAGACTTAGGCGGTACTTCTTCCTAAGACCTAGACACGAACAATCTTGTCATAATTAACGTGCCCGCATAAAGCATCCTTTTTGTTAATTATATTCTACCTTTGGATTTTAATAATGATGCTCTTACTAAACCCTAACCCACTAGGACTTTACCCACTTACTGCTTAATGGCAATTTATATACTAGTAGTCCACTCTGTCCGAGTCCTAACCAATGGAATCAGAACGTTATTTGTTGAATTATCTAGGGACACCTGCTAGTCAACTTGTTCACAAAACCAAAGGCAAGGATAGGTCATTTATTTGTGATCCTATGATTCTAAATATATAAATTGCTATATGGAGAGCTATCCCGGACTCTTAGCCTACACCCACACAATGCCGAAGTTGCAGCTTATTAAATATGTAGGACCAGACCCACTTGAATGATAGGT
Organism: Tanacetum coccineum; assembly: GCA_026074375.1. Lineage (NCBI taxonomy): Eukaryota > Viridiplantae > Streptophyta > Magnoliopsida > Asterales > Asteraceae > Tanacetum > Tanacetum coccineum. The sequence continues at coordinate 7,294 of BQNB010036755.1, read as the reverse complement.
CTCATACAAAATCACGTAAGCAAGTATAAATTGATAAACATAATTAACAATCAACGATAAATTAAGACAATCAAGATAAACAAACCAAACATTAAATCTTCATAAACATGGCTGATACCTAAAGGTATCAGCCGATAGTCATTGTAAAAATACACACGGTTTGATATATGAACGATTAAAATAAAGAAACCTCAATCGAACGCGTATTCGGTTGTGCGAAGATTACAAGAGTTTTCCTATGATCTTGAGGCTCTTTTTTGATCTTTTGTGCTCTTCTATTCGTCTGATAGTCGACTTGGTGGCTTAGGGCTTCACTTGCATACCTAAAACTAAATTTAGGGATTGGTATTTATAGAGTCTAAAAACGAGTGGATACGCCGTATTGAATGCAGTCAATACGGCGTATAAAGAAATTCCTTGGAGTAAGGACCAAGTTCATCATTAATTGCATTAATTGTAGGATCATTGACTGTTGACTGTATTAAATGCAATATCTTTGACTGTTGACTAGTGAATACGGCATATTAAATGTCCAGGATACGGTGTACTGGGTCTTGATCCTTGGTGGTTTATTTGTGAAGTGCAGGCACGGATACGTCGTATCTTCCTTGATGGATACGGCGTATTAATATAAAACCAGTTGGTTCTTCTTCGTTGACTAAAGTACTATATACGACGTATCGTTGATGTGGATATGACATATTCTTCAAAGTTAGGCAATGGTATTTTAATTCGTCAATGTCTTGGATATGTCGTATAGGTCTAGAATAATACGGCGTATTTGCTGTCAGATCAGTAGACTTTCTCGAACTCTTCATTTATGATCCAAAATATGTGCCTTTTATATAAACTTCACCAATTACTACATAATTACTGCAAATAACAACTTTAAGCAATTAAGTACCAATTCATGCAATAATTATAAAAAATGGGTATTTTTGTAACACTCCACCCAACGTACATTGGATTGCGCAGCGGAAATTAGCAATTGGATGTTACTAAATAGCACCATTTACCAAGATAATAGAAAACGACCCAAATGAGACGTTTTAACAAACATGTGTTCCATTATTAATCAGAGTTAAAAATGCGTTTAAGTCCCCACAGAATCGTAACCACCATTTATTACAACCATTGAAAGACAATTGTTCAATTAAAAGACATTGTTTTAACACAACTTAAGACATTGTTTTTGAAAGACCGAAACACACAAGTAGTCTTTCTATAAATCCATCACACGCACGACACCTCCACGCCATCGTTGCCTTCATCCTTGGTTACCTGGGATAAAACATGTTTAAAACGTCAACAACAAAGTTGAGTGAAATTCATAGAGTTTAAAATAATCAACAAGCAATAATCTTTGAACACATAATTAGTTCTCAGGAAAAACAAAGCAACAAATGCAATGTATATCAATTTATTTTCTTTCATTCAATAAGCTCATGACACCGAACGTTAACAGTACATATGGCATTTTATATGTTAAAGTGCCCCAAAACAAGGTATTATTGTCATATACCTACTATTTTCTAAATATAAAATGTCCGTTTGACTGGGTGTTCAACGTCAGATTCATACCCCAGACAGGACAGTCAAACCCAATAGATATATTTAATGCATTAGCGTTCAACTCACAAGGCAATTAACGGTTAATGAAATAAGGGACTTCGACAATAGCTACTTGTGCGGAAACAATCTCGTAATCGGGTCCAGCATACCATAAAATCATATGTGTTCGATTTATAAAACAAACATGTATCCCCCTTACGGGTTTAAAAACATTTAAAATAGTTCAAAAGCGAGGCTATAAACTCACCTTAAGCAAAAGATCCAAATCAATCAACTCAACAAGCGTAACTTGCTTCACGTCTTAACCACGACCTATATAATACATATATGACGGTACATGACTAAAAGTATAATATTTCATATATTGCATACTTTTATATTGCATACTTTTATATACATATACTTATTACTACTACGTACATACAATCATATACTAAAATCTCCAAGTGCGACGCAAAACAATTCACCTTGACGTTCTTTATAATATTACAACGTTTTCCATAAAGTTTCCATTTTTAGAAAGCTTTCCGAAAGTAAGGATAATATAATCCGAACTTCATATTGCGTTATTAATTAACTAACATTACTAACCCTTTGCTTATTATAGACTTTATTCAAAAGTTTACGCAAGTTTGACTTTCAAAAGTCAAAGTTCGTAGTTGACTTTTTACCCCAAAAATACCCAAACATGACTCGGCCGTAAAACGTTCGTTTTTAGGAGTTACAAGGCCCACCTTATATCAAAACGGACCTTAGAATATCCTTTATCATTATCAAAATCCTAAAATAGATTTCAAAAATTTCTTGACACGCCACGGTCAAGTCAAACTTTCTGGTCAAATAAAGTCAACCCACAGTCATACCAAGTCACATTTTTTTCAAAATCTAACTATTCCAACATGTTTAACTAGCCTAAAAACATGTACCAAAACTATCAAACACATGCTCATACTCAAAATACTTTCAAATCAATTTTGCACTTAAATCATCTAGCAACAATCATATACATGTAATAACATCTAATTAAATCAACACATAAACATAAATAAGCGCTCACAAAACTAGAACAAAAATCGATTTTGCTTTCCCCTTGGTTGAATCGTACGGATGAGCAAGCAAAGACCAACACAAAACCTTTTTCAATCAAACCAAGCCTTTAAATCAACAATCTAAAACCCTTAAACACTCCTTTATACTCGAAAATCACAAGAACACACCAAAAATCTATCTTCTTGAAAACTTAGTGCATGTAGGATCTTCTTAGTAGGAAATGTAGAGGATTAAACAAGGATTAATAATCTATTAATAGATCATAATGCATGTAAGTAAATAATTTGCGATGATGATTTTATTGTTGGTGTTGTGGTTCAAACGGCAAGAAGAGAAAGAGATGGTGAGAGTGATAAAAATTTGTAAAGTGTTTTATGTGTGTGTGAGTGTGGTATGTATAGAAAGAAAGTTTGACACTTTAACACCTTTAGTCCCTTATTTCATTTAGTCCTTGCAAAGTTAATACAAAATGGTTATTTATTTCGTTACCTAGCCAACCTATGACACATGTCACCACACGTTTCGTAAAAATTTATTCCGTCCCACTAAATATAGTTTAAAACCTTTAATAAAACATTAAAACACATAAGGCTCGACCCTTGACATACTTTTTAAAAAAATCTCGAGGAAACTTCGTAAAATACAAAATAACATATTTACGCTCTCGGAGCATCAAAATACGTTTTTCTAACTTTTTTAGATGCTAGAAACAAATAGAAACTCAACCATGGATTGAAATTACCTTATCAAAGGAAATTTTCTATCAAACCTCATATAGCATAAACGACTATAACTATTTACGTAACTAAAAATAATTATCTTAGCTCGGGATAGACGTTGACCTAAAACTCAGGTTGTTACATTCTCCCCTCCTTTAGAGAGCACCAGCCTGGTGCTCAGCTTAATTTATCTGCTTTCCTCGCTTCGTCCTTACTTGTAAAGAGATGAGGGTACTTTTTCTTAATCTGATCATCACGTTCCTAAGTAAATTCTGGACCTCTTTGTGAATTCTAACGAACTCTGACAATAGGTATCCGACTCTGCTTAAGTCGCTTAACCTCTCTATCAACAACTTCCATTGGCTCTTCAATCATGTGCAACTTATCATCAAGTTGAATCTCATCCATCGGAACAACAACATCACCTTCCACTAAACGCTTCTTAAGATTCAAAATGTGAAAAGTATTATGAATTCCTTTCAGTTCTTCAGGCAACTCCAACGTATAAGCTACAGGACCAACTCTAGCTAGAATCTTGAATGGCCCAATATAACATAGACTAAACTTTCCGCGCTCTCCAAAACGCACAACGCCCTTCCATGGCGACACCTTAATGTTGGATCGTATTACTGAATAGATCTTAACCTTTAGCTTGCAAAGAGTTTGCTACTTTAGATTATTCTAAAGCAACAATAATGAAACACTGACTAAACACTATTGATTATGCGGAATCTAATCAATAATGCTAAGAAGAACAATATTGAATATCACAAAAGAACTTTTATATTAAACCTTGAATCTGCCTAGGTTACAGATTACAAGCTATGATTACTATTCGATCTCTATGATCTGTGTAGAACTATATCTACTAACTATGCCTAGGGTTCCTTTTATAGACTAAGGAAACCCTAATGGGCTTTACAAAACGCGTATAAAGATCATGCATATCCTTTCCTAAGATATCTCATGCATATCTCATAAACGGTACTAACTACTTTATACTAACGGTACTAACTATCTGATCAGTACTTAACATTTTGTACTGTCAGTACTAATTACAACTAGCGGTACTAAGTAATATAACTAGCGGTACTAAGTCAGGAATGCATAATTCCCAACAATCCTCCCCTAAACATGATTGTTTAACTTGTTAACCTTCATGTTTCTTCAGTTTATTCATCTTGAACTCTTGGAGGATGTATCCAAACATTCTGTCAAATCTTGATCTTGATCTTTGATAATTTTGACATCTTCAGCTATCTATCTTTATCAGCAACATGTCTTCTCAGCAACACAACAACATTCAACTAAGTTGGCTTTGTAGTTTTTGGCAAACTACCAGCCATTAACGGATTTGATATTCCTTTACCAGTAGCCATTTGCTCTGGGATAGCCAATTCTTCAATGTAAATAACAAGGTGAATTGATTACCTTGTAGTTTTGAGTAAACTACCAACTATCAACGGATTTGAATTGTCTTTACCAAAAACCATTTGCTTTTGGACTAGTCAATGCTTCATTGTCATAACATGGTGCATTAATAACCATATAGTTTTTAGCAAACTATCAGCTATCAACGGATTTGATTAGTCTTTACCAGGAACTGTTTGATCCTGGACTAGCCAACTCTTAACCGTGAAGCAAGGTGAGTTAAATACTATAAATTTTTTGGTAAATTGTCAACCATAAACGGATTTGAGAAGTCTTTACCACAAGCTGTTTGCTTATGGACTAGCCAGTTCTTATGCCTGTTAAGCATGGTGAACTGATGACCATTTGTTGTGTGGTGGTTAGCCAACACCCAAACCCTTCTCATTTCCATTCTCAACATTACTCCTCATTAAGCTGTTGCTTAATGAATCTTACCAATTGTAGTGCAGCAGTACTTTCCTCTTCAACCTCCAATCCCAAATCAAGCATTCTTTGCAACAATTCCTTGGAGAGAGGGTACCTTCTTTCAACTAGCATGTAGATGACTGTCCCATCCTTAAGCTCTAGTATGCAAACTCCACAAGCTTCATACAGTCTCCATCTGACAATCTCCCATTCTTGTTGATTGTTCCAGAAATCACCTTGATCATTTTCTTCTGTTGAGGATTCCATCATAATCTTCAAGTCTCCCCAAAGAATCAACTCAATATCTTCTGGTGTGATTTCTGAGTACTGCTTCATCACCAAGTCATATAAATGAAACAAATCTTGTCTATAAAAAATGTGTAGTACCTCCATTAGATAGTTAAATGCCCTGAAGTGCCCATTAACTCTGTAGACAACAAGGTAATTCCCATCTAGTGATGAAACCTTGTGCAACCTAGCTATAAAAGATTTTGTCTCTATAATTTCACTATCTATGGTACTTCCACATGTAACAATCCTTAGACATTTTCTGTGTTCATCATCACTACCATCATCTGGCTATGGTCTTGGCCTTTTCCTAGCAAGCATCTTCACATGACCACTCTTTCTTTTCGTTGTACCTTGCTCTGTCACTTCTTGTTGAGCAGGTACCTTTGCTGTATCTTCTTTCCTTGGAGTTTCTTTGATAACCCTCTTCTTTTTAGGGTCTTTATTCAACTCCTTAATCTGTCTCTCATCCTTAGCAGATCTAATAGCAACAAAGTTCTGATCTTGCCTCTTTAATCTCTCATATAAAACCTGTATTTCTTCAAAGGTTTTGGTCTTCAAATTAGAATGTTTCTTTCCACCAATATGCTTCAAATAGGCAATCATTTAGTTTCTCAGCTGATTTGTAGGTGGTTTATTTCTGATAGATTCAGACCTTTATTGAGCAAGAAATTTCCTTTGTGCAGCAATGGTATCATGAAGAAATTTTGCTCTTTATTTAATGGTAAACTTCTCTCTTTCTTCCTTTTGAAGCTCCTCGACAAGAATTTTGTCTGCATTTATTCTTGCTTGTATGAAATCATACTCATTAGTGAGAGCAACCTTAGTAGCTTCTTCTTCAGCTAACCTTTTCTTTTCCTCTTCAGGTTCCCATTCTTCTTGAACCTTTCTGGCTACCTCTTCATCCTTAGCAAGCATTTTAAACTTCTTTTCAGCTTCAGTGATATCATCTGATTCAGTATCAAAATCACCTTCTTCATCAATCATCTTTTTGCCTTTATCTTTTAGATCAATCTTGGGAAGAGGCTTCAATGTTAACACAGATCTTGTTGAAGTAGGCCTTGGTCTCTCAGTATTTTCAACATTCCTAATCTCTACTCCTTTTTCCTTTTCCTTCTGTTTATTCTGACTTATTGTGATGAGAACTTATGCAATGGTCTCATCATCACCAAATATGGTTGGAGTAGGTGTTGAAGTTGTTATTATAGCTGTTTGAGTAGCACTTTTCCCTTCATTTTGATCAGCAGTACCTTCACCTTGTCTATCGGTACTATCTTTTGTACTGTCGGTACCTCTATCTTGCTTATCAGTACCTTCATTTCTCTTGCCGGTACCTTCATTTGGCTTGACGGTACTAACAGGAGCTTTAGTACTTACTTCCTTATCTGCACTTTCCTTCTCTTCCAACACCACAGAGCTTTTCCTCCCCTCATCTTGATCATCCTCAGTCTCCATGTAGTCCAATGTATCATCCACATCCACAAAATAAACATCTCATTTGGGATCACTTCCAAAAGCCACAAAGCCTCCATTGAAATCTTTATAGTCTGAAAGATAAGCTTTGTTGCCAGTCATATGGCTAGAGCAACCACTATCCACCACTGCATGATCCTGTAACAAGATCTCTGGATTGCCCTGCACGAAAAGTAAAAGAATTAGTATCTTTTAGGGACCCAAGCCATTACAGACTTGGAAATCCCTTTTGGGTTAACATACTCAACTTTCTTGAGCATGAATGATCCACTATCTTTGGACACATGATCCAAGTAATTTCCCTTAGGCCTTCAAACCCACCTTGACTTTTTAAGGTCAGTATCCATCTTACCCTT
>BQNB010036754.1:0-49905 GCA_026074375.1 Tanacetum coccineum | reverse complement strand
GTGTGTGGGCATCTGAAAAACCTTGCACTGAGTTTACATTTCATGTATAGCTTGTACCTAGTGTAGGCAATGCATTTCCCTTCTAGTGTCCTTAACTCCTTATTAGGTCTTTGTTGCGTGCAATGCAGGGTGATTATGAAAAGGCTGGACTATACTACATGGCATCTGTAAAGGAAGTCAATAAGCCACATTACTACAACAAAGCCCCCAGAATCGATATGCACGAGCCTTCTACTTGGGTTGGCAAAGGTAAAATCATAATAGGCTTTTTCTGGCGATGAGTACTAAATCAAACTATGATTCGTTATGCATTTTTACTTAATGAGCTAGAGTACTAGACCCATGGCATGTCTTAAAGTTTGGACCATTAACATGGTGTCAACTAGCCTCTAAAGTCAGCTTTTAGTTTTTGTGTGGTCCATTATATTGTTTATTGCTAAGTTTAAGTGGGTAATTTTGGAAATAATCAAATCCTTGGTGAACTACATTAACTTTGAAATCAGTACACTTACAATTATTCTGTGCTTATGTATGCTCCTTTCTTAATATGCATTTATTTATATCTCTTGTACCCCGTGCACGTGCTCTTATGTGCTTTATCAAATCTATGCTTTCATACGTTGTATGCTTAACTGCTTATATGTCACTGTTATTCTAAAGTTTTATAATGGCATCTGTTTCTAGCCTAATATGTTGCTATGCGTCGCATGCTTACATCGTTTTCTATCCCTGTATTTTTCACACTCACCCATCTCACACATACATTTTCCGGAGGTCTTCATGGATAATAGGGACAAAATAGGAGAACTTGTTAAACATAATCAACGTTTTCTACGTTATGTGTTGAGGACAATTTGCTGATAACTACGTTTTCTACGTTACTCTTGCCATTTGTATAGCTCATCAAGTAGCCGTTATATTGCTTAATGCTAGTTTGTGTAGGCCTTAATACCTAAATGCTATTGTATAGGTCAAACAGATTTGACACTATTGACTGTTTGTATTGTTTCGATAGTCAGCTTAGAAAATATAAGAAATAAAAAGTAAGCTGGACGAGAATTAAGTTCATCAAGCGTTTCTTTTTAAAACTGGGCGAGAAATTGGACAAGTGGAAATTGTTAAGATAAATATAATTAATGCGAATAGTTGAGAAAAGTATGAAATTTCGGCTAAGAATGAAAATTTAGAAAAGGTACATTCTTTTTAATGGTTTAGATTAGTTTCATGTAATTTCAAATTGCTTACTTTCACATTTGATCCAGAAAATACTCAAGAACCAACATGAATATGAGCCAAGGGAATTAAGGTCTCAATGTGGAGAGGAGTGTAGGCATCTTGAAGAGGGGCTGAATATCCAAGAGGACAAGGTGCGTATGTGTTTTCTAGAAAGACTTTGAAGTCTTGCTGAGTTACTTTTTAGTTCGTTGTGCCACTATGAAGCATAATATTTCTGTGAAAGGAGCATATAATTAAACATAATGGTCAAAAACTAGCTATGATAATGTTGCAACATGTCAGTGCAATTATCATATACCGTATAACCTAACGATAAATGGTGTAAGATGCTTAACGTTTGGATGCTTTATTGTGCAGGTATTGTTCTTGATTCACAACGTTTTGCTGGTATGCTTTATGAGATTAAGCTGATTGCAGAAGTTCTAGGAAAGAACAGTTTACCAGCCTCTATTATCACCTCATTTTGTGGAGGTGCTGACATTGGTCAAGCTATAGCAGCAGACACACACATTCCCTTTGTTTCATTCACCAGAAGTTCAAAGGTACTGTAATTACTTATTCTGTATGTAACGATTTCGGGTGGAAATTTTGGCATCCTTCATCATTCCAAATTTGTATATATGTATCTGACACATGGGATGTCAAAAACTTCAGGTTGGTCTTGAGGTTTAACAGAAAGTGAGTCAAAGGTTTGGTAAATGTCTGCTTGAATTGGGTGGTAACAATGCATTAATAGTTTTGGATGATGCCAATGTCAAACTTGCTGTTCGGTCTGTCTTGTTTGCTGCGGTTGGTACAGCTGGTCAACGCTGCACAACATGTCGTAGACTGGTAAGATTGACTGGCGTATGACTTCTACAGATTCCATTTATCTTTTGTTTTCCATAAAAAGGGTGTTAGATGTAAGAATCTAGTAAGTTTGGCCATCTTATCTTGCAAAATGACGGTACAAGTCTTAGCTAATGAGACAGTGGAAATAAAAATTCTCAAACATTTGGATGATGTAGAAAACTGCGAATCTGTCTTAGACGATAGACAGCTACAGTAGTTTTGAATGTATGTAACAAATATTCTTTTTAGCATCAGTGGGAAGGTTGCTATTCTACACTCATAAATGGCTTGTGCGTAATAGATTTTTCTTGTCTTTTGAGAGTCTTTAAAAGTTGGATTGTTCTTTATAGGTTTCGATATCACTGATATACATCTATGTGATCGAGTGCTTCACTAAGTTCTATTTGTATGCATGTAAACACTTTGGTGGCGTTCTGTTATGTTTGAAACTTATGCTAATGTATGCTTTCTGTACACATGTCAGCTGAAGGAACTTGAAAAGTTGGGACCGAGGAAAGGCGTCATTAGCCAATCTGTCAAAGACGTTGTCCAAAGTCTAGTGGATGATGACCTGTTCTCAAAGGACAAGATAGGAACCTCGGTAAGAAATGCTTCTGGACGCGGCCCTAGTTAGCAACCTATTTATTTTGAGACGTCAGTTCTGAACAAAGTAATGAAAATACCTCCTCATGCATGCTATATCTGACTCATCTATTGTCAAAACAGTCACATTGCAATGGAGAATCTGTGTTTCTGCTTCTAGAATCAATGACTCATCTATTAACGTTTCAGGTATACTTTTGGAGTCTTCCTAGTTGTGCTGGAAATCAGGTACACAAAGCTTTTACTTAAATATTTACTCAAATTTTTATAATTTATGTGTCCATACCATACAACTATCTTGCTGAATCATCATGGTTGATATTTGTCATGCTTATTCATACCTTTTTTTTAACAGCTAAGAAATGTGTCGAAGAAACTAGAGTCAGAACTTCAAAGCAGCAAGAAGCGGCACATAGAGCTTGTGGAGCAGTGCGAGTCCCTGAAGAAAGGCCGTGAGGATTCTGTAAGTTAGCCACTTAAGTTTTTGCTATTCTAAATATGATTTTGAAAGCAATTTCTGGGTATCTTCTATGACTAATACTTTCTAACATCAACGGATCGACCATGACCAGGATGCGCGAGAAGAGGCTTTGATTGAGCTCAAATCCATTGAACAAAAGTATCACTGTCTGAAAGTGGGTTCACATTCTATTTCTTTTTCATTAATCATCAGATAATTTCAAAATATATCATAACAGTTTATAAATCAAATTATCAGGCAGAATTGCACAATTTGCAGACCATGATCCAGCTACATATGAAGCAATGAGTAATCTAATAACTACCTTATCTCCTTTGTTTATATTGTTTCTTAATCATTTAGAAGACCGTTATTCGAAATTAAACTCCACATATTAATTAAACATGCTGGAATGTTAATCATTGATTTTAGAGGAAGCTACTAAAGTTGCCCATATTAACTAAACATTACTGTATTTAGGATACATTTTGAATACAAAATACTTTATCTTTGTGTAGTTACTTGTGCCGATTACATTGATAGGAAGTTATTGAATATTTGAGCAGTATCCTTTAATTTTGTTAATATTAGTTATCCTTACTTTAGTTCTAATTTCTAAAATCTATTTACTCGTTTTTATCGCTGTAACAGTTGATTAAGTGGCTCAAGTACTAATTATATGTATTTGCAGATCGAACCTGAATCACAAACTCAACTCGTGGACGGGATGGACACAGAAGGTGTCTTGTTAGCTTTTGATTTTCAACCATACTATGTGTTTGGCGAAAAGTTATTATTTTTATGAAGTTGGTATGTTAGATTTGTATTTGTGTTGCTACATATTTCCGAGTTAGTTTGTTTGCAAAATCGAATATGCAGTAAAACAGACGTTAGCTCAATTTTTTTTGTTATATGTTCATTATTAGTGACGACTTTTTTTGGTCTCTAATGGCACCGTCTGTGACGACTTTCTCGTCATTAATAGTAGTTCACAGTGACAACTTTTTTGTCACTTTCGACGCTGTGACGAAATTTTTCGTCACTAACTGGGTTAAATGGTGACCACTATTCTCGTCACGGGTGAGTGACAACGTATAATTTCGTCACTAACTGATTTAGTGACGGAGCTATAGTGACGACTGGTGACGACATTGATTTTAGTCACTAGATCTCTTTGTGACGAACTTTTACATTGTTAGTGACGAAACTCATTTCGTCACTAAAGGCCAATTTTCTTGTAGTGAATGGACCGATAGATTGAGAGACTATCTTCTTAAAAGTTTTCAGAAAAAATTCCACCGAAGCGTGGGCTTACAACCTCGTTATAATACATGCCATGTATTTTTTTTCCTTGGCCTAACTTAAGCCCAATTTTGGCCTACTTTAAGCCCATTCAATTATATAAGTATGTACTAATCGTTATCTTAAAGAAAAAAAATAAGAAATACACAAGCTTAATTGGGTTAATTCTTCTCTAGTAGACCGTATATCTTTTTGTATCTAAATCGTTAATGGAGATACAGAGCAAAATGGGTCAAATGAGCAAAATGGGTCAAATGGGTTAAACAACAAGTCAGCAACTATCAACACAGTGATATCTTCCAACTATCTTCATCATCACAAGAGCTTAATGGAATGCAGTAGAATGTAGCTTGTAATCAGTAGTTACAGCTTGTAAAATGTAGCTTGTTGATGCGTATTTTATTTTAAATATTTATTTACCAAGTTTTAAATTTATAAAACTTGATTCACCTGACAAACGCACTAGCGGGCAGAGAACCCGATCGTGAGTAGTGTAGAGATGGTAAATCCGAGGTCGTCTCAAGAGCTAAGTTTTAATTAGTTTTAATTTGAATTGTCATGTATTGAAAATAGTTTAAATTTGATTTTTAAGATAACAGGAAAGTAAACTGCAAGAAAGTAAATTGATAGAAGTAATCAGAGAGAAAAACGTGTTAGCCTAGCCAATTCATTACTACCGTCATAACTTGTGTTTTTCTGTGCAATGTTATACCATGGTTTCATTAGTGGTTTCTAAAGTCGACAGACCTGAATAGGTATATTTAGTCTGCCCTATAATTCCTGCGATCCCGAATCCCCCGAAGGTTACGAAGGTAGGGCAACCAGGTCATAGTGATTAATCTCAACTATTCCAAGAACTAGTCTAATAACCTAAACAGATTATTAACCTCTTTGAAAGAATTCCTGTGCTTTTTAAGTATATTAAGTGATAGAGGCGATAACAGGATTAGTTCCTACACTAGGGATAGGGTTTAAAACCTATCCTAGTACCACTATTAATCCCGCGTTCAATTGGTAATCTAATAATAGGACTAACAAGGTCTAAACCACCGGCAATACTACCAAAACCCAGGGTTACATGATAGTCAAAAGGATATCTAACGAAACCATGATTTAACAGGAAACAAACATTATAACGATAGTAAATTCATGACTAGGCCAACACTTGAAGTGCTTAGCCGCTCATGGCAACAACAAAGCAAGAATTAATAAAGATAATCATAGATTGAAAACTCATAATTCTTACAGATGTGGTTTATGAACGATTAAATACAAAAGTAATATAAGTGTGATCTCCCTTGGACTTCTGGTGGAATTCTTCGAGCTTTTGAGGCCTTGGTCACCCCTTGGATCTCTGGTGGAATAGATGATGCTAAAGTGGCTGAATGAGGCCTCTATTTATAGATTACGAATTTGTTACGGCGTAACCTTGTAGAGTGTTACGCCGTAAAGTGCTGACGAGGCTTTCCATGTTGTAGGCATAAAATATGTTACGGCGTAACTAATTAGCCATGTTACGCCGTAACGCTGACTAGGATGACTCATCCTACAATAATAATGATGTTACGGCGTAAACCTTTCGTGTGGTTACGCCGTAATCTTGCTAGGTGACGTGTCTTGCCTTGAATATGTTACGGCGTAACACTATCGTAGGTGTTACGCCGTAAACCTTCGTAAGAATCCGCGTTTTCTTCATTTTTAACATATCCTATACCACTATTAATCCCGCTTCAACGGTATAACTAATATAGGACTAACGGGGTCTAAACCACCCGCACTACTACCAAAAACCCAGGGTCACACGAAGTCAAAAGGATATCAAACAAAACCATGATTTAACAAGAAACATACATTATAAACGATAGTAAATTCATACTAGGCAACACTTTGAAGTGCTTTAGCCGTTCATGCAACAACAAAGAAGAATTAAAAAAGATAACCATAGATTGAAAACTCATAATTCTACATAATGTGTTTAAACGATTAAATACAAAAGTAATATAAGTGAGATCTCCTTGGACTTTCTGATGGGATTCTTGAGATTTTGAAGGCCTGGTCACACCCTTGGATCTCTGGTGGAATGGCTGTGCTAAAATGGCGAATGAGTCCTCTATTTTATATATTACGAATTTGTTATGGCGTAACACATAAAATATGTTACGCGTAAACTAAATAGCCATGTTACGCCGTAACGCTGACTAGATGACTCATCCTACAAATAATAATGACGTTACGGCATAGAACCTTTTCGTGTGGTTTACGCTGTATTCTTGCTAGGTGATGTGTCTTGCCTTGAATATGTTACCGGCATAAATCATCGTAGGTGTTACGCCGTAACCTTCGCAAGAATCCTGTTTTCATTCATTTTTACGGTCCTTTTCCTGTGTCCATGGTCATATACTTTGCATTTTAACCTTGTTGAAAAACGTGGGGGGAGGGGGGGGGGGTGAATAACGTTTTCCGATTTAAAATTTAAAAAAAAAACTTTTGCATCAAATACCTAAACCACCGTGACTTAATATGAAACCGTACAAAAATACTCTATACTAATATCAGCAACAATGGAAAACATAGAATAATCACGTAGTCCAAACACAATCATAAACAACAAGTCACAACATAATCATAAGCATAAGATAAATAGAGAGCGATAAATAAAATAGAGAGCAAACCGAACACGATGATTTATAATGGTTCGGTCACGAAACTCCTCTCTTCCCTACTCCACTCCCCGAGTACGCAACTCGAGAGTTACTTCACTAGATTAACAAGCTCTCTTCTTGGCGGAGAAAACCTTACACAACGTTGCTTACAGTTTATCCGGTACAAAGCTAAATACCGAGTCCTAACACCGGTAGAACCAACCCCACATCGCTTACACTTTATCCGGTAGAAAGCTAAATACCGAGTTCTTATACACCGGGTAGAACCAACCCAAACCCAACATAACAAACCTTGTGTTTTATGGCACAAAAACATAAATCATCTAATCCTATTTAGTGATACAAAATGTGATTACAATGATGATCCAAGACAATGTGTCTAATGGATATGAATGCCTAATCTAAAATAACTTCCATTGATGAGAAGCCTTCAAGTTGATGTTAATAATGAGATCTCCAATCTTGTAGATCTACATATGGGTATGCTTGGTGGTAGATGGAAATGGCAAGATCTTCAAAGCTTGCTTTGGTTGGATCATCATAAGAGTATGCTTACAACAAGATGAATGTTAGAAGCATTATGATCATATGAAAATAGGGGATTTTATGGATGCATTGGCTGATCTAAGTGTGTTTAAAATGCAGAGAAAATGTGTGTAAAAGAGGTGAGGAAATGGTGAAAAATGCCTTGGTATTTATAGGCAAACACTTCTACTGTAGCCCAGTTTCGCCGGTTCCATTGTAGAATGGAACCGGCCAGTGTTCTTCAATGGAAGCGGCCTACAGTAACTAAATCTGGATTTTGAAAGATTTTATGATATTAAATCTTATGAAATCCAATGTGATCTTGAAAGATTTTATCTTGATTTGGTAAGATATGATGATATCATGGATGAGGTAAAATTACAAGCTTTTTTCTTTAAAGAAATGTGTTAAAGTAAAATGTATCTATACTTAAAATGTAAGTTACTTGTGTTTAAAAATATGCAAAATATGAAATGAGGTTTGATCATAATGCAACATAACAAACATGTACGAACCTGTGTTGTAACATACGAAGACTCGAGACGTCGAGATGTGTTGATGTATGTTAAAACTAATTATGATGAGTAACTTGTACATTTGACATTATGTATTACAAGTTACAATTTTGTCATTATCAAAACAAACGAGAGTGTGTAGATTAAATACCATAATATTTGCACTAACAATCTCCCTCTTTTTGATGATGACAAAATATGTAAACGTAATATATAGTAAATGTAAAAGTTACTTGTATCCCCGTAATACCTTTACATTACCTTCTCCGTTTACACTCTTCTCCCCCTTTTGTCGAAGCAAAAAGGGTGTGTCCTTGGAGTTTAACTTTATTTCTCCCTGAAAAGACGAGCTTGTATCATCCCTAATGAAGTTAAATGGTCTATTCTATCCCTTATGTTGTTGCATCCTCTAGGTAATTGTCCTTGGTCTATAACGGATTCATAGATCAAATTTGAAAGCTTAACCTACAAAAAGGTTAGTTTCATGTAACATATATAAAAAATAAGAACTATATGATAAAGAAATCGACATCTTTGCGGGTCGAAACGCAAAGGATTGTCGAAGAGTAAAAATGATGATAAATGCGTGCATGCTTCCCCTTGACGAGTGATCCCCCTTGTTCGAGGCGTCAAGATACGATTAAAAAACTACAAATAAGAATTAGTGCAAAACTAGATTTGTCCTTAGACGAGTAAAATATATACAACAAAGTGAATATATATGATGCATGCTATGAAAGCTCGACGGAAGCTCCCCCTTGCTCGAGGGCGTCAAGTATGATCCTACAAAACAAACGATTATTGCAATAATAGCTTTTGTTCGTAGACAAATATGTCATATACAGCGAGTGTATAGACGACCCAATATGATTTCTTGACGAATGCTCCCCCTTGCTCGAGGGAGTCAAAAATGAACCTAAAAAGGAAAATGAATGATGCAAACTTCATCCTTATGCCATATACCGCATAGTGTATACGCTTGATCCTACAAGAGAAAATTAATAAATGCAAACTTTGTCCGAAGACAAGTATGCCATATACTGCATCGAGTATATGAGTGATCCAAACAGGTAATGATATGAGAAGGCAAATCTCGTCCTTAGACAAGAATGCCATACACACTAAAGTGTATATTTGAACCTAAAAAAATATTAGTGCAAAATATATATACTTCGTCTTTCGATGAAGTAATAAATTTATATATGATGTAATATGATTCTCTAATCCTAGAATGCAATATGATTTTCCAAAAGAAGCTATTAGAAAAGTAAGCTAAAAAAAGGTATAATCCTACTACTTGCATCATCACGGTTGGATTTGGTGGTGCGATTGTCGAAGATTGTAAGAACGTGTTTGAGAATGAGACGCATTTCATTACGAAATTCACTTGGATTTTAACAAAAGATGATTATGAGTGTTAGGATATGTGAAAGGTGATTTAAGCTTCATGGGTTGACTTGATTGTGAGTGTTAGGATACTAGTTGGTTGTGGTTATGAGTGTTAGGATACTAGTAGGTTGTGGTTATGGTGGTGGTAGCGGAAAGATTTATGATGATTCTTCTTTTAAGAAAGACTCGGTGGATGACTCAATATTGATAGAAGTAAAAAGGTTTAACTCTAAACCTTACCTTGTTAGATTGATGAAGCAATGGAGGTGCTAGACATGAAAATTTTATGAGTAGTAAAATAGGTAGTGGAAGATGGTGATGACAATGCAAGCAACTAACAAAGTATGCTTATTAGTAAAGTGATGATGATGAATATGCATGAATATGTAATGAAAAATATGAATCAAAGAATGATAAATGAGCGAGTGAGCACAAATTAGCTTGATAAAGATATCGATCCTTATTGACCTACAAAATTCCAAATGGGTTAGTTTGAAGTTTAATGTAAAAAGTAAGAATATCATTTTGCAATATGATAGTTTAAATATTTATACCAACAAACACGAAAGAAACTTATTCAAGTATTATTACACGAAAGAGTTAACAACTAGACATATAGATAGACAAATATGCAATTAAAACACGTTCGCAAACAGACACAAAGATAGGAATACTCTTAAGCTAAGCGAAGAGGAGGACAAATATTGCAACTAGCTTAGAAAGGCATAATACATGATCGAAAAATATTGGATGATTCTATGAGTTTTAGAAGGACTTAAGAACTAGATAAGTTAAAACTAACTATTGGGCGACCTTAATACAATTGTAAATAACCTAATTAAAGTATTGGACACAAAAGTTAACTACCTCAAATGGCAAAAGTGCCTTCTGTAGAACTGGCAGCGGCGGTTCCATTGGCTCAATGGAGCCGGCTTTGCTGCAGATGGAACCGGCCCCTGCAGACAAGGTTCCTTAAATCTTAAAAATTCTAAAAATGTTCCAAATGATTTCTAATCCTTATTTTCGCTTGCGATAGTGATTAATTGGAATTTTTTATAATACAAAAGGCTCATGGAAAAGATTTAACGCTTAGATCCTATAATTTTCTATTATACCAAACACTCCTAATTCTAGAGGGAAATGAAAGACAAGAAGCATGAATTGCATAAAAACCAACTGAAAGCATAAACGATTAAGATTACAAACGAGCATCCAAGAATTCAAACAAAAACGATATGAGAAATACGAACATTCGTATAAGAACGTGTTTCAAATAGTTCAACCAAACACAAGAATAATGAAGAAGCATGAATGACACGAAGGATATGGCCAAAGGAAACAAATAGGCACAGGATCACTTATAGCATTTGAGTTCATTTATTTCTGAAACATAAGTATCAACCTTGTTATATTGTTCATTTGCTTGTTTGTTGATTTTGGTTATCAATTAAAATAATGTGGCTTCAAAAGGAAGATCCTAGACTTCTAAAAGTGTATGAAAAATACTTTGACATAACATAATAGCAAAAGAGGAAAATAATCATGTAGCAATCTCATATAAGAAACAAGATGAAAATATCATACAAACCATGCTCAAGCATGTGAAAATTAGACCATTATACAGATAGATATAAGAAATGCCAACAAAGAACAAGAACTACCAAACATATATAAAAAATCATCATGTATCAAAATAACAAATTACGAGATCATACGAGACATCATATAAGAGACAAAATTACTTATAATGCAAAACATCATGTAAGTCATGTTTAAGCCTTAACATTTAGTAACACGAGTACAAGCATAAAAGAATTTAAAAACGAAACAAAACCTTTCTAAAGGATTACGCATTTTTAAATTAATCGAATAGTTATCAATCACTAAGATAAAGACAAAGCAAATGATCAAGCAAGAACATATAATCAACACATGTATATGCAAAGCAAGATGTCATGATAGACTAACGAAGGAAAGATCATATTGACAACTAGTATGGAAAACGTAGCATTAGTGGTGTTTAGGAGATGGAGAACAAGTTGGTGATCTAGTGTTTATGGAGGATTGGCAAGATGAAATGACAATGTCACAATGTGTAGATAATTTTAACAAAGTATTTTTGAAATTCCCCTTCTCCAAGAAAACCAAAAATATTTAAAACTTTTGGTGAAAATGTCATGACCAAAAATTAACCTTTAGTTATTATTTTAAATTCTACAAATCAACATTTGAGACTATCTAGACTTAATTGCCTTTAAAATGGCGGGTGACACAAGTTGTCAAATTCATATGTTTAGATTTTACATGAAATTCCCAAAATACCCATTTTTCTACAAAACTTTTGTCCGATTTATATAATGGCTAAAGATGATCGAACTACGAATTCATAAAAACTTCCAAAATTTGTTCATAAAATATATACTTCAATATCAAATACACACTTGGCATAAATGAACCGCGGAACCGTTCTTTATGGGTTTTGCCAAACACCAGTTTTGACCCGTTTTAACCAAAACAATAACTTATTACTTTGACCCGCTTTGAAAAATACTTTTAAAGCTACAACAAGACATCATTACACTTCATTTTTACTTGAGTATTTCGGATGAAACATTCAAGTTGCCAATCCTACTTTTATGTGCATAATTTTTATGACAATATTTGTCAAAACACTTATCTAGCATACTTAGTTCTTATTCTCAAGGTTTTATTAAGATATTGATATTATGCGAGAAGTTAACATAGCATATGCAAGGAAGGAGAAATATACCTAAATGAAGTGTACGAAACCTAGCATAAGACATAGTATGCATATTCATGAAATCGGAAAGCTAACACATAAATAACATGTTATCCCAAACACTAATATTACACAAAAACAACAAGTTCAAATACGAGATGTAAAGATTATATAATACTAAATAAGATGCAACAAGTAATCATATAGCATATCATACATTATAAACATATCATGACTAGTATGAGTTAACGAAACATTCACGAAAATGCATTTTTGACAAAATTAGGAGTTCTCCCAAACACTCCTTTTGAAACCATATAAATATTCTTTAAGAAGCTAAATCGACAACCTAGTGGATGAAAGACATGATAAGGTAGACACATATATTTCACAAATAAACAAGTTCAAATACAACTTGAAATAGGCATATGATCAAGATATATAAGCAATGCAAAGTAAAACAACTAGACATTTAACATATCGTACGAAAAAGTTCTTTTCACATTGTGTTGAATAAGACGATGTATACCAAGCTTGATTAATGGCCAAAATACTTTATTTTCAAAGAAGGATGTATCAAAGTTCAAAGGATACCAACTAAAATTGCCCGACTCAAAAGTTTGAGTTTCTATGTTAATACGAAACTTGAAATTTTAGACACTTTGTAGTATTTTGAAAATTCGACTTACTTAAACTTATAATCAGTGCCTCTAACCTATTTTATTTAAAATTAGACTCAATTCTCTTCGAAACGATAGGTGGCACGACTCGTACGGATTTACGGTTAAGTTTTTATGACCTTTCAAAGTTGATCAAAAATTTAAAAAACCTACTGTAGAACCGGGTCCGCCGGTTCCTTTGCCAAATGGAACCGGCTTTGTTAACGAACAGAACCGCCGATCTGATCGATTTTTCCAAAAACGCATATTTTGACCCGACGAAAAGGTTTAACACTTAGTAGGCTTTAAGGTAAACTTATATAACAAAATTTTGACATTATTCAAGCTTGTATAACAACGATATTCAACAATCAAGACTTCTAAGAATAGAACAACGATATAATTTTCATATTAAGTCTCGCTTTTCGGATAGTTTGATACATGGATCGTGCTCGGTTTTGAAAACCATTTGTTTTGAAAACTAAAGCCACCCGCTCTGATACCAATTGTTGAAAACGTAGAGGGGGTGAATACGTTTCTGATTAAAATTTAAAAACTCTTGCATCAATACCCAAACAACCGTGACTTAATATGAAACGTACCAAATATACTCTATGACTATATGAACAATGGAAAACATAGAATAATCACGTAGTCCAAACACAATCATAAACAACAAGTCACAACACAATCATAAGCATAAGATAAATAGAGAGCGATAAATAAACTAAAGAGCAAACCGAACAAGATGATTTATAGTGGTTCGGTCACAGAGCTCCTCTCCGCCCTACTCCACTCCCCGAGTACCCAACTCGAGAGTTACTTCACTAGATCAACAAGCTCCCTTCTCGGCGGAGAAAACCTTACACAACATTGCTTATAATTTATCCGGTACAAAGCTAAATACCAAGTCCTAACACCCGTAGAACCAACCCCACGTCGCTTACACTTTATCCGGTACAAAGCTAAATACCGAGTTCTTACACACCGGGTAGAACCAACCCAAACCCAACATAACAAACATGTACGAACCTGTGTTGTAAAATACGAAGACCCGAGACGTCAAGATGTGTTGATGTATGTTGAAACTAAATATGATGAGTAACTTATACATTTGACGTTATGTATTACAAGTTACAATTTTGTCATTATCAAAACAAACGAGAATGTATAGATTAAATACCGTAATATTTGCACTAACATACCTGAAAACAAGGAAATAACCGTAAAAGTATAAAATTCAAGTATTTATAAGACAATTGCAAGTATTTTTAGGGGAGAATTGAGACTAAAAAAGTATTAAATATTTGATGTTATCAAATATCCCCCCACTTGACTTCTGCTTTCCCTCAAGTAGACCTGTTAAAATAGTTTATAAAAGGATTTCTCTAATTTTACTCAAAGAAATGAATCTATAAAAGACTTATGCTTGAAATATCAAAGCCGAACACCTCACGAAAAGGGTATCAAAAATCACTCAACTCTCAACTAGTCTAAGTGTTCATTATCGGGGTGATCGCTCAATTGCACAGTCATAACATGTATTATATCATAAGCTTGGGAAGTACATAAATATGCACCAGTTAGAATTAGGGTCTAAACAATTCTTAAAGGCAACATGGGTGACATGACACAGGTTTTATTGGGCGATATAAGGGTTAGGATAGATATGTGATACACATTTAATTGGTGTTAAGATAAAAACACAAAACAAGTAGTCTAAGGTATCCATAACTGGCTACTGTCCATCCATAGTCCAAGTCTTTGAGTGTGAAAATCTGATCATATCTTCATAATGGGTTAGCTAATAATGAGATCTTGCGGAGTGTGCTAACCCATTATTCACTAGATGGCTTATAGTTGCACCATCCCCATAATTACTAGGTGGCTTATAGTTGCACCACCTTTTTACTTAGTTGGTTTTATTACCAACATCAGGAGTTTAATCACTTGGTGGCTTATAGTTGCACCATCCTTTTCTTTTCTTTTTTATTTTGCAATACTCCTTTATATATCAAACATCCCCCACTTGAGATAAACAGTATCCAAAGTGATAATACCGAGGCGTCTTCTATGATCAAAATAATATGTCATCAACGAGAGTGCCAATCTTCGGACCATTTTCCTGAACTATGGACTTAGATAGACAGAAATTTCAACACAAGGATAAATATAGACTATAGGGTTGGTTAAAGTAAAATGGTGTAACGAAACATATAATATTGGGTGAAAACATAGATTGGCTTAAACAAGGGTGGTCTCGGGGTATCTTGCACTAATGATGAGTGCAACAAAAGGGTTTTTATCACGGGAGGTCGACAAGTCAGTGTAACAAGTCGATAAATACACACACATATAGGCTTATTTAGGTGAATTCCTAATTGTTGCCTTCTCGAACCATATATTCCTGCTAATCAATTAGGTCTCGAAATGATGTACATGCCAAGTTCGAAAGTCTGCAATACTACCGGCACACTCAATATTTTGGTGGATTTTTGTATAATGAGATGAAAATGGAACATTAGTCTTAAACCTCACCAAGTAATAATAAAGGGTAATGTGCATTCGGCAAAGATTAATTCTAGTTTAGTAAGGAAAACATGTCAAAAATTTTAAAATCAGCATAAATTTTTAAAGAAAACTAGAAAATCAAAGGCAAGAATAGGTCAAGTAATAATTATATTCCCATCTCACACTTGATTTGTACAATGCCCTTATTGTACATTAAGGAAATGAAATAAATAGAAAAGAGTAGAATTAAAACAAGAAACTCCCTTGAGCTTTGCTTTCAATCATATGAAATGTAATAAGTTGATGGAAAAATCTCCATCTTGACCAGTCTCAATATCCTCTGTGATCACTAAAATAAACTAATAACATTAAATCATTCAAAGAGAAATATACAAGATATACAAACCTAACTCACTTTCATAGGAATCACGGTTGCATTTAGCATATGCAACAAGCCTTTTAAACCACTTGGTGGCCCAAGTGGACGAGTGAAGTCTCGTGAGGGTTTCCAGAGAACATACCCACAAAGTTTATTTAGATGTACAAGGTTTAGCATTGCATTAAAACTTAATTTAAAGGTTTTACAGAAAGAGTTTACGGCGTAACTCAGGTGGTTGCGCCGTAATCATGTGGTATATATTTTGGAAAAAATTTAGTTTGATGTTTACGGCACAACCAGTGTATGATTTACGTCGTAATTAAATTGGTTATGGCATAACCTTTTATGTTACGCCATAACTGCTGCTAAATCAGCAAAGCTACCACATGATTACGCTTTGAGACGGTCTTGAGAATTGCCCCCTAGCTGCTGGAACCTGCAAAATTAAGTAAAACATGCAAACCAACTAATATACGAGAAATGAAATTTATTGATTAAAAGATGGGTTGTCTCCCAACAAGCACTTTTGCTTAGCAATGAGTCTTTAAGTTAGACTCATGCCTACTCTACGTTTCATTGTGGGTGACACCTTTGTCCTTCAGCTCCTTTCTAATCATTGCCTTGAATCTTGCTCCATTCACTCGTCCTAAAGGCAAGGCATCATCATCTTGTTTTGTTATACATATAAAACTCTGCCCCCTTTTAAAGGAATATTTTTTTACTTCAAAAGTTTTAATATACACAAAAGGTGGTTCATAGTCAGTTTTTTCATCTCCGCTTCGCCATAGCTTTCTTCTTCTTCAAATCCTTCATCGTGCCAAGAATTGATAACTTTTTTATGGTATTGTTTGCATTTTTCCCAATCATCATCCAGGACATACCCCTTTTTTCCAACTCTTAGAGTCTACTCATTTGACAAATTTTCAACCTCATTGTCAAAACTCGTTTGTACTCGTTAAAAATTCGTGAGTATGGATTCCTAATTTTTTAGCATATTCTTCCTCGACATCAAAACTGTCTAGAATCCATTCATTGAACACGATTTCCCGATCAGAGTCGTATATGTTGGTATGCCTAATTTTAACTTTTAGCCATTCATCGAATGAATAATCGCAAGGGCGAGGTCTAAATGGTTGTATCTTCGGAGATTCGTTTATATTAGCTTTGTCTCCTAATTCCGAATGTTCAAGTGAAAGTGGTGTAGGGTCATTATTAGGTATGTTTTGATTAGAAGTATCCCCTGTATAGGTTATATGGTACCCTGTGTCCCATTCGTCAATCAGGACAAGCGTTGTATAGTTGGTTTTATATGGGTATTTGTCAGACACTATTGTTGTTGACGAGGTCCTATTATTATCAAACTCATAATTTTGAGCAACCCATTCATAGTATCTTCGTTCACGATTTGTATCATCAATTCTTTGATTTTCGTAACGAATTTGAAGAAAGTATGCAAATCCCATACAACTTCCTTTCACAGTACGCCTCTCATGATCCCGGAAACATACCCATTGTCTACCCTGTTTGTTTTTCCCGAAGACCTCGTTATAACCACAACAGAAATTTAAATCAGGGTCGCAAGTAGGCCACATTCTGCAATCTTTTCCACTCCCGTTATCATAAAACACATGAACAAGCTTATATACATGCCATCTTTTTGTCAACCCCCCTTTTTCCGGTAAGGGGCTGGTTTGTCTGACAGTTTCATTCTGTGGATCAATAGCATTATAATTTCTAGTATCTTGTTTAAATTGAAAACATGCAGGGGATTCGTACGAGAACATATCCTGTCCTATTTTAAGAGGGTTAAAGGATTCTTCCTTCTGACTAGTATTTGTCATGCAAACTTTTTTGATTGGACCGCTAGATTAGCGAAGATTTCCATTTATGCCCAATTTAATTCTATCTTTGCCAATTCCTAATGAAATTTCTTCCTGGAAGACATCTATTTGGGCATGAATGGTTTCTAGGAATGGTCTTCCTAAGATAATCATTTCTCCAAGATTTTCAGGCATGTCAGTAACAACAAAATCACACGGGAATTCAAACTTATCAATTTTAACCGAGACATTTTTAATAGTGCCTAACGTTTCTTGTTGTGTTAATGCATCCATTTCTTCTGACATAGAGGCCCCCTCGAGATTATCTAACATTAGGTATTCGCATATGCTTCTAGGCATGACATTATTACTAGCATATGTATTAGCAATAGCATAAGAATTATAATTACCAATTGTGAAGGGAAGAAGGAAACCTCCTGGGTTTAGCTCCGCAAGTGGCGATTGGTTGGGCAAATTGCTCATGAAATTGTCATCATTGATTGTGTCTTCCATGTTCTTAGAAGAATTTTTTAAATTGACTTTTGGAGCACTTTTTCGCTTATTTTTATGAACAACCCTACATTCATCTCTAATGGATTTTATAATAGCAATTAGTGCATCTTCCTCATTTTTTTCATCCTGCTTACTCATGTGCTTTTCCAATTCTCCTTTCAACCACTCATCAAGGTCTTCTTCAGAACTTAGTTCTTCATCAAGAGATCGAGCATTGTTAACTTGAGCAGGGTCAAGTGCTTCATGTTCACTCGTAACTGATTCCTCATCAGTTGTGTACCCAGATTCTTCATCAAGCTCCATATCATCTAAATCATAATTAAATTTAATGTTTGATTGGATGGCATTAAAATTAGTGGTACTAGGACATTCAATGGTTGTGTTATGGCTAGAATAGGTTAGAAAGTAGGATCCAAAACTCCTACTATATTGCCTTTTCATCCCCTCCTCGTATTCCATATATTCGTTAATAGTCATGTCATCAACCTTCTTGACTATACTAGGTGTCTGGTTTTCTGATGTAAGCCTAAGGTATTGCTCTATGGTGAGATCGTTGATGCTAATCCCCACCATGATTTTATTTGACAAAATTTAAAAGTTAGAGGGATAAGGGAAATAATTTACAAGAAATTAAATTAATACTAATTTTTAGCTCTACGGCAGCGACGCCAAAAACTTGATGCGTATTTTATTTTAAATATTTATTTACCAAGTTTTAAATTTATAAAACTCGATTCACCTAACAAAAGCACTAACGGCCAGAAACCCGATCGTGAGTAGTGTAGAGATGGTAAATCCGAGGTCGTCCCAAGAGCTAAGTTTTAATTAGTTTTAATTTGAATTGTCACGTATTGAAATAGTTGAAGATTGGTTTGTAATATAACAGGATTAGTTCCCACACTAGGGATAAGGTTTAAAACCTATCCTAGTACCACTATTAATCCCACATTTAATTAGTAATCTAATAACAGGACTAACAGGGTTTAAACCACCCGTAAGACTACCAAAACCCAAGGTTAGACGATAGTTAAAAGGATATCTAACAAAACCATGATTTAATAGGAAACAAACATTATAACGATAGTAAATTGATGACTAGGCCAACACTTGAAGTGCTTAGCCGCTTATGGCAACAACAAAGCAAAAATTAATAAAGATAATCATAGATTGAAAACTCATAATTCTTACAGATGTGGTTTATGAATGATTAAATACAAAAGTAATATAAGTGTGATCTCCCTTGGACTTCTGGTGGAATTCTTCAAGATTTTGAGGCCTTGGTCACCCCTTGGATCTCTGGTGGAATGGATGATGCTAAAGTGGCTGAATGAGTCCTCTATTTATAGATTACGAATTTGTTACGGCGTAACCTTGTAGAGTGTTACGCCGTAAAGTGCTGACGAGGCTTTCCATGTTGTAGGCATAAAATATGTTACGACATAACTAATTAGCCATGTTACGCCATAACGCTGACTAGGATGACTCATCCTACAATAATAATGATGTTACGGCGTAAACCTTTCATGAGGTTACGCCGTAATCTTGCTAGGTGACGTGTCTTGCCTTGAATATGTTATGGCGTAACATCATCGTAGGTGTTACGCCGTAAACCTTCGTAAGAATCCGCGTTTTCTTTATTTTTACATCCTTTTCCCGTGTTTCTTGTCACATACTTGCATTTTACCTGAAAACAAGGAAATAACCGTAAAAGTATCGAATTCAAGTATTTATAAGACAATTGCAAGTATTTTTAGGGGAGAAGTGACACTAAAAAGTATCAAATATTTAATGTTATCACTTGTTATATTCTAGATTAGTCAATGCTAAGTTAAAGTTAGTTAGTTAGCTTAGTTTTCCTGCCTTTTGTATTTTCTGTATAAATACTCACTGTAACCCTCATTTGTGATTAAGCAGTCATAATGTTCTTTGTAAAATCCTCTTAATTTAGTTTCTCATTATGGTATCAGAGCCATTAGTGCTCAACCAACTCTGATGAATGTAACAAAACTTTTCCGGTCATCTAACTGACTCAAATCACCATAACAAACTTACTTTTCCGATCAAATAACCAACTTATCTTCACCATCCTCTCTACAAACTAACAAACTAAACACCACACCATGGTTAACAATAACAGAAGTCATTCACAACCACCATCACAACAACCACCACCACACCAACCACCACCACAACCACAAGATGACATTAACTCACCTAATTATCTACTTTTCTTACATCCACAAGATCACCCAGGCTTAGTTCTAATTTCAAAGAAATTGACTGGTTCAGATAACTATAGATCATGGAAAAGGTATATGATGATTGCTTTGAATGCCAAGAACAAAATGAAAATTGTTAATGGTGATTTTGAAGAACCTGCAATCAATGTAGACACAAGAGTATTGTGGGAAAGGAAAAATGACATGATCATTTCTTGGATTCTTAATACAATCACAGAATAAATCAGTAATTTACCCAGTTTTATAAACGCGACTTCAAGCCTATGGAAAGAGCTCCAAGAACATTACTCACAGTCAGATGGACATAGAGTTTATCAACTTACACATGATTTAGTGCAATTGAAGCAAAATAACACTGCCATTGAGATCTACTATCAAAAACTGAAAGGATTGTGGGATGAGTATGATTCATTAGAGGCACCCTATATGTGTGTTTGTGTCTCTGATTGTGAAAATGGAAGAGTAAATGGAGAAATAGATCAAAGGAAGAGGCTTATTTAGTTTCTAATGGGGCTTGATGAGTGATATGCAAATATCAAAGGTCAAATTTTGTTAATGAATCCAATGCCAACTGTTGCAAAAGCATACAACATGATCAGACAAGAAGAGAAACAAAGAGAAGGATTTGCTTCAAAAATTCCAGTCTCAACTGCTTTATTTGCACATTCCAATAACTATAGGAACTCCTACAGTAATGGTTTCAACAATGGTGGAAGAAATGAGAGGAACTACAATAGAAATTACAGTCAAGGTGAATCTTCAACAAGGAATCCAGTCAATAATAGTAATGTTACAAGAAGAAGTGTATTCAAAAAGGGAGTTATCTATGGTAATTATGGTAAAGAGGGAGATACAAATGAGGAATGTTATCAATTGGTTGGTTATCCAGCTGGCCATCCTTTTTATGGGATGTTTAAACCACCAAACACTCCTCAAAGGATAGTGAATATGTCAATGGGTTAAAATGTTAATGCAGTGAATATGTCAATGGGGCCAAAGGTTAATACAGAACCAGTAAACATATCCTCTTAACAAAGTGAAGTAGCTGTGTGTGCAAGGATGAATCAATTGCAGAATCAACTCAATCAAATGATGCTTATGATGCAAAACAACAAGGATTCATCTGGTATAAGCACAGAAGGTACACATAAACTTATAGCTGCTTTTACAATCACTAGATGTAGGTTTATTGCTTCCCATATCACTGCTAGAAAGTATAAGATCATTGCATCAATCATAGTTAATCAAAATTACCTCTGGGTAGTTGATAGTGGTGCTATAGACCATGTTTGTTATTCACTAACACTAATGCATAACATTTAAATTTGCACACAACCTATATCAGTCACTTTACCAAATGGCCAAACAACACAAGTTACTAAGATAGGATCAGTGCACATTAATTCTGCCATTACCCTACATGATGTCTTGTACATACCCTCATTTTCATATAACTTATTATTAGTTAGCAAACTTGGATCACATATACCACTTTCAATCCTTTTCACAACCTTTTCATGTTACTTTCAGGACCATCACAAGAGGATTGCTTATGGCAACCTCTATAATGGTCTCTATATCATCAAGCAAGAACAGACAACACCTTCCTCAACTACCTTGTCAATCACTCACAACAACATGGCTCTCTGGCACTCAAGGCTTGGACATCCATCATTTTTTGTCTTATAACAAATAAAGTCAATTTCTACTTCTGAAAATTGTAATTCTCATGAATGTAACATTTGTCCTTTGGCTAAACAGCAAGCTTTACCTTTTCCTCATAGCAATTCTAATGCTACTGCTCTATTTGATTTGATTCATATTGATCTTTGGAGATAATACAAACATCCAACTATTAAAAAATGTAAATATTTTTTAACCATAGTTGATGATTACTCAAGGGCAACTTGGACCTATCTTTTACCATCCAAACAACACACAGTTTCACATATCAAAATGTTTCATGCTTTTGTTCTAAACCACTTCAAAACTACACTCAAAACTATCAGAAGTGATAATGGTTCAGAATTCCTCAATCAATCCTTAACAGATTTCTTTCACACTCATGGAATCATTCACCAAACAAGTTGTCCATACACTCCTCAACAAAATGCCAGGGTGGAAAGAAAACATAAACATTTGTTAGAAGTAGCCAGGGCAATAAGGTTTCAAGCTTATTTTCCTATTCATTTTTTGGGATACCGCATCCTAGCAACCACATATTTAATAAACAGACTTCCTTGTAAACCATTGAATCATAAAAGCCCTTATGAACTGTTATACCAAACAACCCCTTCTCTCACACACCTCAGAGTTATTGGATGTCAAGCTCTAGCCCATCAACATACTTCATACAAATCTGAGGCCAGATCCATTCCTTGTATCCTTATTGGTTACCCCACAACATAAAAAGGTTATCTTCTTTATGATCCAAACACACACAAAACTTTAATAAGTAGACATGTTAGATTCAATGAACAAAATTTTCCTTTCAAACAAACAACTGACTCACACACCCCAAAACCTTAATCACTTGCAACACCATCAGACTTTCTTCCCCCTCCTCATACTGACAATGACACACCCACATCTATATTCACAACAACACCTTCATAAACCACAATTAATGACACTGATCATGTCATACCTCACTCATAACATACTGCATCTCCTACTACATCTAACAATAATTTACCCATCTCCACAACATCTCCTGAACATTCCACATCTACTCCAACTCAAACAACAACCACTCACATACCAGTTCTACCACCACCACCTCCTATAAGAAAATCCAATAGACAAACTACTTTACCCTCCAAACTCTAAGATTTTCATGTTACCTTACCCAAAACCAAACACACCACCAACTCTTTCATCAAACTTCACTACATAAAATACATAAATTATCACAACATCACATCACCAAAGCACAAACATCTCATTAACTCCATAAATAAGTCTGTAGAACCAAAGTCATACTCACAGGCTGCTAAAGATCAAAGATGGATTGATGCAATGAACAAAGAGTTACAAGCTTTGGAAGCCAACCACACATGGACTCTTACCTTACTCCAATCAGACAAGAAGGCCATAGGTTGTAAATGGGTCTACAAAATTAAGTTTCACTCAGATGGGACAGTTGAGAGATATAAGGTAGATTATTAGCTCAAGGATTTACTCAACAAGAAGGCATAGATTACACATAGACCTTTGCACCAGTTACAAAGATGGTCACAGTCAAGACTCTCTTAGTGGTTGTTGTTTATCACAACTGGCATATTGCTCAACTTGATATCAATAATGCCTTTTTTCACGGTGATCTCCATGAAGAAGTATACATGAGCCTACCAACAGGATACACTCATACATCCACCTTATCACAACCAGTTTGCAAACTCTAAAAATCCCTCTATGGACTTAAGCAAGCAAACAGGTAATGGTTCACAAAGCTTACTACCTTTCTTTTACACCATGGTTTCACATAAAGCTATGCAGATACATCCTTACTCACATATAGGAAAGGCACTGACTTTCTTGCTCTTCTTATTTATGTTGATGATATCCTCCTAACTGGCAACAACATCACCCTTATTTAATATTTCAAGAAACAACTGGATCTCACCTTTAGCATCAAGGATTTAGAGAATCTCAATTACTACCTTGGGATAGAGTTTTTGAGGAACTCCAAAGGATTGACTATGTCTCAGAGGAAATATGCCTTAGAGCTTCTTCAATCTGCAAATGTGCTCAATCTCAAGCCTTGTCACATACATGTTGATCCAATTGTCAAACTTAATGACACTGGTGGTGAATCTCTCAATAATCCTTCCCTCTATAGAGCTATTATTGGTAAGCTTCTTTATCTAACCATCACAAGATCAGGCCTTTCCTATGTTGTTCATGCCTTAAGCCAATTTAGTCATAGTCCAAGAACACCTCACTGGAAAGCTGTGATTAAGGTTCTGAGATATATTAAGTTGTGTCCAAGACAAGGTCTCTTTATTCCCTTACAAAACAATCTTAAACTACAAGCTTATTGTGACAGTGACTGGGATAATTGTTCTGCAACAAGGAGGTCTATTACTGGTTTTTGTGTCTTCCTTGGATCAAGCTTAATCTCTTGGCAGTCAAAGAAATAATGTGTTGTATCAAGGTCATCCACTGAGGCTGAATATAGAGCCCTTGCTGATTGTACTTGTGAAATTACTTGGCTTCTAAGCTTATTACAAGATCTTCAAATTCAACCTCCAAAACTAATACCTATCTATTATGACAATCAATCTTCCATTGCTTTGGCATCCAATCCCATCCAACATGCCAGAACTAAACACATTGAGTTTGAATGTCATTTTGTCAGAGAAAAGATCATGTCTGGTTATAATCTACCCATCTTCATTCCATCTACTCAACAAGCAGCTGATGCTCTGACTAAAGGACTTAGTATATCACCCTTTCACAGTTGCATTTCCAAGTTTGGCATGTGTGATGCCTACACATTGCCAACTTACAAGGGAGGGGGGGTAATGGAGATACAGAGCAAAATGGGTCAAATAAGCAAAATGGGTCAAATGGGTTAAACAACAAGTCAGCAACTATCAACCCAGTGATATCTTCCAACTATCTTCATCATCACAAGAGCTTAATGGAATGCAGTAGAATGTTGTTGGGAATTAGAGGCTTTTACAACTTATTGCTGTTGGTTCAAGTTTGTGTTGCTGGTGAAGATTAGAGAAAACAGTCTAAGTCATTAGTACTGTTAGTGTAATAGTTAGTGCTGCCAGTACAAAGTATTAGTACTTCCAGTTTATTAGTACTGTTTGTTATAATAGTTAGTACTGTTAGTTATATAGTTAGTACTGCTAAAGTGATATGCATGAGATATATTAGGAATAGATATGTATTGATCACTTGACGCGTTTTGTAAGCCCATTAGGGTTTCCTTGGTGTATAAAAGGAACCCTACGGCATAGATCTATATTTTTAAGTTTTATATAGTTTTCATAGCAAATATAGTTAGTATTCATAATTTCAAGGTTATTCTATAACTTTGATTGTGTTTAATATATTGAAAGTTTAGCTAGATCTTGTGTTACTGTTTCATTGTTCTTCTTAGTATTACAAGCTAGATTCCGCATAGTTTGTAGTATTTACAATCTTAGTTTCTATGATAGTTGTCTTGGATCTATCCAACACAACTAAGCTTTAACAAGCTAAGTAAGATCTGTTAAAAAGGGATCAACAAGTGGTATCAGAGCTTGTTGAGAAACTTTGAATAAGAAGAACACTATATCTACACAAGATATCATATTCAAAGAGAAGATGGAATCACAATTAGAATCAACCCAAACATTGTCTGCACTAAAACTTCCTATGCTCAAAATAAGAGACTATGATCTCTGGAGCATGAGAATGGAGCAATATCTTACTCACACTGATTATGCTCTTTGGGAGGTTATTGTGAATGGTGATGCACCTGCTGTAATTGCATCAGCTAGTGCTGGTACTAAAGGTCTCATTCCTCCTAAAACTGCTGAACAAAAGCTAGCAAGAAAGAATGAATTAAAAGCAAAAAGCACTCTGTTGTTGGCCATTCCTGATGAGCACCTATTGAAGTTTCATAGAATCAAGGATGCAAAGACCTTATGGGAAGCAATCAAGGCCAGGTTTGAAGGCAACAAAGAATCAAAGAAAATGCAGAAAACCATACTCACGTTGAGTATGGATGATTTGTACAACAATTTGAAGGTCAAGATGGCCTCCAAACCATACACCTAGTGTTTTCTGAAGACACAAAAGCCACATTAAAGAAGACAGGAAGGAATCTGAATTTCAATGGCAAAGAAACTATTGGCTTTGATAAGAAAAATGTTGAATGTTACAACTGCCACAAGAGAGGTCACTTTACTAGAGAATGCAGGGCACCAAGGAATTAGGGGAATAGAAATAGAGATGCTCCAAGAAGGAATGCACCAGTGGATACATCTACTACAAATGCCTTGGTTGTTCAAGATGGGATAGGTGGTTATGATTGGAGCTTTCAGGCTAAAGAAGGCATCACAAACTTTGCTCTAATGGCTTATACATCCCAAGGTTCATCAAGTTCAGACTCTGAGGTACATACTTGCTCTAAAGATTGCTTAAAATCATATGAAACTCTTCAAAAATAGTATGATCAACAGCGTGAAGCTCTTAATAAATCTAATCTAGAAATTATAGGTTATCAAATGGGATTAGAATCATTAGAAGCTAGGATAGTTGTTCATGAAAAGAATGAAGTTGTTTATGAAGAAGATATTGCATTTTTAAAGTATGATGTCCAAGTGAAAGATATTTCTATCAAAGACCTTAAAAATCAGTTAGAAGAAGCTTTAAAAGAGAAAGATGATTTGAAACTTAAACTAGAAAAATTTGAAGAATCATCAAAGAATCTAACTAAACTGATAAATAGTCAAATAAGTGCTAAAGACAAAGCTGGTCTTGGTTATGATAGTCAAATAAATGAGAGTGAAGTGGTTCATAGTGTGTTTAACAGTAGAGAAAGTGATGTGGATGATAGTCCAGTAAATGATAGATTCAAAACAGGTGAAGGGTTTCATGCAGTTCCCCCTCCCTACACTGGGAACTACATGCCCTCAAGACCTGACTTATCCTTTGCTGGGTTAGATGATTCTGTCTATAAGACTAAAGTGAGTGAAACTAAAACTAGTATATCAAAGACTAGTAAGGATATCGTAGAAAAGCCTAAACCAATTAGGCCTAGTGCTCATATCATTGAAGATAAAGACACTGATAGTGATAATGATAGTGTGTTTAGAGCTAAATCTGATTAGACAAAAACAAAGTTTACTAAAATTAATTTTGTCAAATCTAATAAGAATGTGAAATCTGTTAATAAGGAAAACACACATAGGAAAGTAGAGTATCCTAGGAAAAGTCAAAGTCCTAGGGATAATAGAAGAAACTGGAATGGGATGATGACTTAGAAACTAGGGAATGGTTTTGAGTTTATAAAGAAAGCTTGTTTTGTGTGTGGGAGTTTCAACCATTTAATCAAAAACTGTGATTTTCATGATAACAAAATGGTAGAAAAACCTGTGTTGAATAATAAGAGAAGGGTTACTGGTCAAAGGGAAATTAGACCAATATGGAACAATGCTCAGAGGGTAAACCACCAAAATAAATTGACTCACCCACATCCTAAAAGGAATTTTATTCCAACAGCAGTTGCAACAAAGTCAGGACAAGTACCAGTTAATGCTGCTAAGCAAAACTCTCCAAGAGCAGCAACATCAATTAGTACTGCCAAGCCTGTTAATACTGCTGCCCCTAAATCAAAAGTGAATGATGCATTACCCAAAACATATTCTTATTTTAGAACATTCACAGTAATAGGGCTTTTAACTAACAATCAGTAGCTAAAACCAATATTTTTAATGAAAAAGTTAAAACTACTAGGGTTAACAATGTAACTACTGATGGGCCAAAAACAGTAGTTAGTGCTGTTGTGGGAAATGGGAAAAATGTTGTTAAGTCCTCAGCATGCTGGATTTGGAGACCAACAAGAAATGTTATTGACCATACCTCTAAAGATAGTGGATCATACATGCTTAAAAGATTTGACTATGTTGATCTACAAGGCAGACTCAAGTCAGTAATGGCTTGGGTCCCCAAGAGAAACTAATTCTCTCATTTTAAGAGCAGGGTAATCCACAATATACTTTATAGGATCAAGGGATTTTTGACAGTGGATGCTCTAGGCATATGACTGGAAACAAGTCATTTCTTACAAATTATCAAGAGATTGATGGTGGATTTGTTGCATTTGGAGGAAGTCCTAAAGGAGGTAAAATTACTGGAAAAGGTAAAATTAGGACTGGGAACTTAAGTTTAATCTTTTCTCTGTCTCACAAATGTGTGACAAGAAAAAAACAAATGTTCTTTTTCGAGATGAATGTCTTGTTCTATCTTACTTTAGCTACTTGATGAAAGTCAGTCTTGCTAAAGTTCCCTGACATCAACACACTGTCAGTTTTTAATCTAAAGATATGTTCCTTCAAACAGGTTTGACTTGTTTATTTGTGTGGAAATCGTAGAGGGGGGGGGGTGAATACGTTTCCTTTTAAAAACTTTAAATCTTTTATATCAATTTTTACAAGACTCACTGTCGGCGGTCCATAAATATATAGGGGCCACCTAGTACATCAGGGGGGCGCCCTCTTTAAAGGGACCGCCTCCAGAAGAGGTTTTCGGACTCAATCATTTGTATCAAATCACCAATCAAGTTTAGCAAATATAAGAAGTGTCGATAATGAATTCTCAAATAAAACTAGCGGATATTCTACCAATATATCCACACTCACAATGTTTACTACAAAGAGCAACAAACCCATGACTAACACAACATACACAACAATGCACACAATCATAAGCACAATGCAAGTGTAAAAGTAAAGCGATAAATGTAAAGACATAAGTAAAGAGAAAGGTAAAAGAAAATGCAAACCGACACGATGATTTATAATGGTTCGGTCATGTAAGCTTCCTCATCGCCATATCCACTCCTCGAGTATCAACTCGAGAGTTACTTTACAATTCAACAAGCT
Source organism: Tanacetum coccineum (assembly GCA_026074375.1). Taxonomy (NCBI): domain Eukaryota; kingdom Viridiplantae; phylum Streptophyta; class Magnoliopsida; order Asterales; family Asteraceae; genus Tanacetum; species Tanacetum coccineum. The sequence continues at coordinate 20,913 of BQNB010036754.1, read as the reverse complement.
CCTTTTGGCGGAGAAAACCTTTAACAATGCATAATTATTTTATGACAATAAGCTAGATGTCGAGTTATTCGTTCGGGTAAACTCCAAACCCGTTATGTTTTTATGGCCCCAAACATAAACAAACCTAGTGTTTTATGGCCTAAACACATAACAGCGTGCTTATCTTATTTTCTGATAATAAACTAGAGTCGAGTCCTAATCTTAGCAAGAACCAATCTACCACTTCACCAATGTATTTTAAGGCCTAAAATACTAACCAACCCACAATTAACCCATCCAAATATATGCATCATTCGGATCAATACACTACTAAAGATTGGAAGACATGGACTCGATCTATATGTAACAAATGTTACAAATGGACTAACTAGACTACATAACTTCGGATCTTGAAGATGACCGAAGGTCTTCTCTTGCACTTGAGGAAAGGAGGAAAGGATAAAAGATTTGATCACATTTAAACAAGATTAACCAAGTTGAATGATCAAAGATTTAGTGAGATCTAGAGAGAGAAAGAACTGAAAAAAAATCGTGCAAAAGGGTTGTGAAAATAGTTGGAGGTGACCTACAATTTATAAGAGCTGAAAAATAGCCCGTCGAGAAACAGCGGTCCCTGATATATTAGGGGGCCGCCAATATTTAAGGGGGCCGCCGGCCTATTTAAGGGACCGCCCCGACAGACGCTCCTTTTGTAATTCAAAAATAATTTGTCTAATTAAGTTTTGAAAAGGTTATTTTGTTACATTTATAAAAATGTAAAGTTTAAGACAAAAACTTATTTCTTTGATCATCCTACAAGTTTAACATTGTTTGTACATACCTTATGTGATTTACGTCGGGTGTAAACCAATGTCCGTCTTGATGCATACTTGAGACGTCGAGAGATGTTGATACGTGTATGCATTAATGATTTGTGATTACGAGTAACTTGCGCACTTTACGTTACGTATTACAAGTTACATGTTTGTCATCATCAAAACATAAAGAGATCGTATAGATTAAATATCGTAATATTTGCACTAACAGGCTCCAAATCAATTCCAAGGCATATCTATTTATATAACACAATAACTCAAACATTTGGTCCCCAATATCTCATGGGTCTAAAATTGTTAGTACTAAACATCCCTTGCATTTGTTGCATTTGTTTGGGATGTGGAAATGGAGGACAAATTCCCAATGGCATGTAACTTTGAGGTTGGAAGTTATTCCAAGTAATAGGAAAGCCATTTGGATGATTTTGTCGTCCAAGATTTCTTTTTGGTTGCAGTGTTTAAGATCGAGGATACGAATTATTTATTCTCTTGGGAGGTGGAGTTTTTGATCTAAAGTTTGGTTTAGAAAATCCAACTCTGAGTTTTAAGGAAGGTTTATAAAACCGTTTAACCTCATCATCACTAGCAACGGGAATTTTAACGTTATTTACCATTATATGTTTTGGTCTAAGACCCAAAATAGATTTTTGAAAAGACACAGATTTTTCAATTTTTGATGAATAGACAGGTGGTCCCTGATTTACTTTGGGGGCCATTTGTACACTAAGGGGGCCGCCACCAGCACTCAGGGGACCGCCACCAGAGGACGACTTATTTTGAGATTTCACAAATTTTGTTTCCTTAGTCCCGCTTGTTGATGCTCCAAATGAGTTAAACCCTAGACCCGATTTATCTCCGAAGGGTTTTTGAAGACTTAACATTTCATTTAGTGATTGTGTACTCTTTTGAAATTGAGTTAGCTTAAAAGCTTCTTCTTTGAATTTTTCATTGTCAATTCTAAGTGCTTGACAAATTGTACATTCGAGATCAACTTCCTTGTTTCTCTCGAGTTTAGAGAACTTTTTATTTAATTCACTAATTTCACTTTCTAAACTATTTCTAATAGCATTTAAACATTTTTTAAGAGTCATCTTGCATAACTTATTATATTCACTATCTAAAATAATATCATCTATTGACGAGTTTTCATCACTAAAGTAAGAGGATTCGAAATGCACCTCGCTAGATGCTTGAGCCATGAGACATGTTTCGTCTTTAGATTTTTCATCATCTTCATCACTGCTATTACTCCAAGAACCTTTGACTAATGCCCTTCGGTTCTTGTCCTTCAGTGGTTTCGGACATTCTCCGATAAGATGATTCGGGTCTCCGCATCTAAAGCACTGCCTATCACTTTTGTCGTTCTTGTCGTGTTGGATTCTTTGGAATGTCTTTTTGTCATTCCGTGGTTGTCTTACGAACCCACCTTTTCTCTTGAAGAACTTCTTGAAGTCTCTAACCGCCATGGCGTACTCTTCGTCTTCACTTCTGGAAGTCAAACTTTCTTCAACACTAGGCTCCTTCTTAGCCTTTAAAGCAAAGGATTTCCTTTCTCCTTTGGCTTTGGCTATTTCAGAATCTTTCTTGATGATCATCTCATGAACTTTGAGGTTCTTGATGAGTTCATCAAGTGATAGTAATGTCAAGTATTTCTACTCTTCAATCGTCGTGACCTTTACTCTCCATTTAGGATGTAGAGACATAAGAAACTTCCAAACGTAGTTCTTGCTAGAGTAACCTTCATCAAGAGATTTTAAACTAGTAATAATAGTATTAAATCTAGCAAAAGCACTATCTATTGATTTGTCTTCGGAAATGACGAATTGTTCATATTGTTGTACCAAAAGGTTACTCTTGTTATCTTTTACTTGACTATTACCTTGATGGGTGATTAATAAGGTTTTCCAAATTTCTTTTGTCGTATTACACATGAAAATTAAAGCGTTGTAAATAACCATTTTAGCTTCATTATTTTTCGCAAGTCTCTTTTTAAGGTCATCATTTTATTTTTCAAAAGGGACAACCTCATCTAGTTTGGTTTTCAGATTATTTTGAATAGGTAGAAAATCACCCTCAGTAATAACATGACAAAGATCAAGATCTTTTGATTTCACATAAGTTTCGAATCTATTTTTCTAATAAATAAAACTATCGCTTTCAAATAGTGGTGGTCTTTGCATATATTTCCCTTCTAGATATTTGTCGGAATTCATAAATCGATCCAAGCTTTAAAATACAATGTATTTTAAAAATCTTGAATGACTAGACTCCTGATACTAATTGTGGAAACTAGAAGTGGGGTTGAATAGCTTACCCGTTTATTAGCATTTTAAAAGTTTGCTTCTAAAAATCTTATATTCGTGCTTATGTGAGATCAACCAACAATATGGACAAACAATATCTAACTAACTACTAACAACACAAACACAATACAAGTAGTAAATATAAAGTATAAACGTAAGACCAGAGATAAGAGATAAAACAATCAAACCACAACACCAAGATTTATAGTGGTTCGGCAACAAAACTCTTCTTCGCCCTACTCCACCGTTCTTATTCATTCTAGCTATGGAGGGGCTACATGTTGGTATGGAGGACACGATAGAGCATGGTATTTTACGTGACATTCAGGTTGGGCCCGGTGAGGCTCGCATTTGACACCTAATTTATGCCGACGACGCTGTGTTTATGGGAGAATAAGATGCTAAAAATGTGTCTAACCTTATAACCATTCTTAATTGTTTTTATCTAGTATCAGGTTTGCGCATCAATCTACACAAGTCCAAACTATATGGGGTTGGTGTTTCATTAGATGAGGTGGAGGCATTTTCAAGTAACGCAGGTTGCTCGGCTGCCTTTCTCCTATTTCCATACTTGGGGTTACCTGTTGGGTGCAACATGCGCAGGATTTTGAGGTGGGATGATATGGTGTTGAAAGTCCAAAAAAAGCTTTCAAATTGGAAGATCAAACTCCTATCCATAGGTGGCAGGCTAACTCTTATTAAATCAGTACTGGGAAGTCTTCATATTTACTTTATGTTGTTGTTCAAGATGCCTGCAGTTGTTAATAAGAAGATGGAAGCTCTTCGTGCTTAATTTTTTTAGGATGGTGATGATGTAGATCGAAAAATTGCATGGGTTAAATGGAGTCAAGTTCTCAATTCAAAATAAAAAGGTGGTCTTGGTATAGGGAGTTTGAAAGCATTCAACCTTGCTTTGATTCAAAAATGGCGGTGGTGATTTTATACGTATAAAAGAGGAATTTGGAATAAAATTATTTCGAGTCTATATGGACAGCAAGGAGGATTTGGATCAAATGGGTCTCATATGCATGGGAGTGGGGTTTGGAGCTCTATATTAAAATCTATACATCAGATGCATGAAAAAAATATTGTGAAATATTCATCCATGCGAAAAAGAATTGGTAACGGAAGAAACACACGGTTTTGGTTAGATTTGTGGATTGGTGATCAGACTTTAAAGGAGAGGTTCCCGAGAGTTTTTGCGTTGGAAATGATCAAAGAGTGTAGCGTTGCGGATCGATGGCGTATCGACAACTGGAATTGGAATTGGATGAGGAATATTCATACCGAGGGTCGTACGGGACAACAGTTTCTTAACCTTCTCTTTGTGCTTCAAGGTATAGATTGGTTAGAGAATGAAGATGTGTGGAGGTGGGAACTCGATCAGGATGGTATGTTCTCTGTAACATGTACACGGGTTCATATAGATAACCTTTTGTTATATTGTGGTGATCTTCCAACTATATGGAACACTCATGTGCCAATATAGGTGAATATTCTAGGATGGAGGATGAGAATGAATCGGTTACCTACACAGGAAAAGTTGGATCAGAAAGGAATAGATTTGCCTTCTCTTTTATGCCCGGTGTGTAATACGGGTATATAGAAGATGTGAATCATGTGTTCGTGAGATATGAACTTGCATCTCAAATTTGGGATAGAATTTTTCGTTGGCTTGATATGATTCAACCGGTTTTCTTATCGATTGCGGACATCATGGATTGGATTGTCTCAATGCATTGTAGTCTCAAACGCAAAAAGGTGTTGGATGCTATTATCCTAACGTCTATGTGGGTAATATGGAAGTATCGGAATAATTTTATTTTTGGGTTAGTAAAGATGAAAAGGAGTAGTATTTTTGATGTTATTGCGTTAAATGCTTTTGAGTGGTGTTCGAGTAGGAGCAAATATTTTTCAAGAAACTGGTCGTTGTGGTTGCAAAACCCAATGCTTTATATTTTGTAATTGTTTTTATTGATTTCGCTAGCTCCTTGCTAGCTGCTAGCTGTTAATAAAATTTTAGCTGTTAAAAAAGAATTAGACTCATTCTTAGCCTTTAAAGCAAAGGATTTCCTTTCTCTTTTGGCTTTGACTATTTCAAAATCTTTCTTGATGATCATATCCTAAACTTTGAGGTTCCCGATGAGTTCATCAAGTGATAGTGATGTCAAGTATTTTAACTCTTCAGTCGCTATGACCTTTGCTCTCCATTTAGGATGTAGAGCCCTAAAAAACTTTCTAATGTAGTTCTTGCTAGAGTAACCTTCATCAATAGATTTTGAACAAGTAATAATAGTATTAAATCTAGCAAAAGCACTATCTATAGATTCGTCTTCGAAAACGACGAATTGTTCATATTGTTGTACCAAAAGATCAATCTTGTTATCTTTGACTTGACTATTACCTTGATGGGTGATCAACAAGGTTTTCCAATTTTTTTTTGTCGTATTACACATGAAAATTCTTTCATATTCTTTTCTAGGCAAAGCGTTGTAAATAACCATTTTAGCTTCGTTATTTTTCGTAAGTCTCTTTTTAAGGTCATCATTTTATTTTTCAAAAGGGACAACCTCGTCTAGTTTGGTTTTCGGATTTTTGAATAGGTAGAAAATCACCCTCAGTAATAACATGACAAAGATCAAGATCTTTTGATTTCACATACGTTTCGATTCTACTTTTCTAATAAATTAAACTATGGCTTTCAAATAGTGGTGGTCTATGCATAGATTTCTCTTCTAGATATTTGTCGGGATCCATAAATCGATCCAAGCTTTAAAATACAATATATTTTAAAAATCTTGAGTGACCAGGCTCCTGATACCAATTGTGGAAACTAGAAGGGGGGTTGAATAGCTTACCCGTTTATTAGCGTTTTAAAAGTTTGCTTCTAAAAATCTTAGATTCGTGTTTATGTGAAATCAACCAACAATATGGACAAACAATATCTACCTAACTACTAACAACACAAACACAATACAAGTAGTAAATATGAAGTATAAATGTAAGACAAGAGATAAGAGATAGAACAATCAAACCATAACACCAAGATTTATAGTGGTTCGGCAACGAATCTCTTCGTCGCCCTGCTTCACCGCTTGAGTATCCGACTCGAGATTTCACTATGTCAATAAGCTCCCCTTAGGCGGAGAAAACCGTTACACGTCGCTTACCCCAATTTCTGACAATAAGCTAAATGTCGAGTCCTAATCTTAGCTAGAACCAATCAACCACTTCACCAATGTATTTTAAGGCCTAAAATACTAACCGACACACAATCAACACATCCAAATTTATACACTATTCGGATCTACACAACTACACAAGATTTAGAATATGGAAGTTGGATCTGGAAGAAGATAGAAGAAAATTACTAATCTACAACACTTCGTTTCGTGGCGAATATGAGTGTTCTTCTTTTGCACTTGATAGAGGGAGAAAGAAGAAGAGATTGGTACACTTGAAACAAGATTAAACAAGGTAGTGATCAAGGATTTTAGAGAGAATTAGGAGATTTTAGAGAGAGAAAGAAAACTAAAAACTGTGTGCAAAGAGGTCCGGAATCTGCAAAGGAATAGTGCAATATTTATAGCCAAGAGAGAATAACGTCCACTTGGGGAGGTCCCGGCGGTCCTAGATATATCTAGGGGCCGTTCTGCCTAGAGAATAACGTCCACTTGGGGAGGTCCCGGCGGTCCTAGATATATCTAGGGGCCGTTCTGCCTATTAGGGGGTCACCCCTAGTTAGACGCTTCTTTTTTGTCTTTTAGTGAGGAAGATGTTATATGGCCAGAAAAATCTGTTTTAGAGGGGAAAATCAGATTTTGAATTTATATAATTTATTAAAACATTTCTTTAATAAATAAAAATATTTTGTATATTTTTACTTTTGTAAAAAGAGTTTTACTACATTTGTAAAAATGTAATGTTTAAGAAATAATTATTTTTTTATCATTAATCATGTTTAATGATTTGTTTATACATACCTTAAGTGATTTACGTCGAAATTGAAATTTACTATTAATAACGTGTAAACGTTTATTTATATCGTAGACGTTTTTACAGTTTGTCATCTTCAAAACGTAGAGGTCAAAAAATATATATAATGTTTTTTGACATTATTTGTATTAACAAATTAGTTTAAATCAAACCCCCCTTCAAACCTGAGATTTTACTTGATATCTAAAAAATATAAAAATACAAAAATAATCTTCTCTCAAACTTTAGACCTTAGTGACATTCGATTCAAGCCTACCCAAACTATTCTCATTGAGAATGATGACAAGCCCCGAGTCTTGCCTATACTACACTACAACAATTAGGTGCACTCCCTAGAGGATTGTAAAACTTTGGTGTTACAATCAACCGCACATCATCTATTCTAATTGCAGAAAAGTAAAGTGATGGAAAACTCGTATGGTTAAACAAATGTGTTCACCTAATCATGCACTACTCCCTAGTTGTTCTCTCTAGTTTATTACCCGTCACCCTTGTTAATGTAATGTGTAAGTATTCCTTAATTTAGTAGCGGGTTCATCAAGTCCACTATCTACGTGACAACCTAGACGGTGGTTACCTGCAGACACCGCTCACGTCCAATAGTAAATTCCCGCGCAATAAATACTTAGCTAGGAATCTACCCTTACGGAAAACTAGATATGAAGATCTAGAATGTGGGTATCCTCTTAACCTAATCGCGTTTTCCTAGACGTTTATGCTATGATATGAAGATCAAATAGCTAGTTTTCTAAAGCCTAACGCGCACACCACTAACAAGAAGCAATAATAAAAGAGATAATTAATTAAGTTTCATGCAATCATGAGTAAACACAATTTAAATCTAGCCAAGAATGTTAATTGAAAGCGAAGAATAATTAATCAAATAACACATAGACATATCGAATGATTAAATAGGATAAAGAACTTCACTTCAATTAAACATGGAGTTATGATGGGTGCAAAAAGGTTTAAAAACCCTAAAATACGACAAATATAGCTGCTACTAAAGTACCTCTCATTTTTCTTCGAATTTTCCACACAAAACATAAAAAATAAGGGTTCTATATATAAAGTCGGGGTCCTAACGTCGTCGCTTAGAAACCCTGACGTCGTCAGCCCGCAAAATCTTCTAGGGGCTTCTCTATGTCGGCTACCTTGACGGCGTCACAAAAGGTTGTGACGTCGTCGCCTTGAAACTTTGACGACGTCAGATGGAATCATGACGCCGTCTCTACGCACTGTAAATCCAAAGCTTGATCAAAATCTTGTAGAGTTGCATTCTTGTCCCGTTTCTTCTCAAATTGATCCTAAGTTACGTGTTTTTCCTCCAAATGCTAAAATGACAAAAAGAAACGATTAAGTGCATAATTTGGGCATATTTGCATGATTCTGATGGTTATATGACCCTGAAAAAGTGTAAAAAATAACACCTCATCGGTGACTTAGTCTCGATGAGAGCTCATGTAAGTCTCGTGTGTGATAGCTTATAGGATATAGTTCCCTTTCTGGTCTAGGTTAGTGTTCCAAACCTGCCCTATCTCTTAAAGCCCTAGAGCTCTAGGTCTACTTCTATCTAGATACATACAGCTTGCCTTACCACCATTTCAGAGTCAAGCCTCCTATTCTGATATAGGGGAGTGAGAAAGAAATGGATTTTCATATCGCCTAATTCAATAGCTCAAATATTGGTGAAGTTCCTCCTTTAAAGCATAGTTTAGTGTTACAAGAGGTGGGTTGTTCAGCGAACGGGAAACAAAGTCTCCATATCAACATTGAAGGCTTCGCATCTATCCAGAAGACATCCTTACTATATAGGGTTGTTAGCGCTTGACTAATATAATAGAATGTAAGGCTCTTCTTTTGTTCTACGAATCTAACTAATCTATACTACTACTAACTATAGTTAGACTAGATCTTCTAGAGTGAACTAGCATAGTATAGTTTATGTATTTTGTGCTACTAGAACCATAAGTTGCGCTATGCTATACTTGACTTCTCGTACATTTCATTGTTGTTACTCCCTCTGTCCCAAAATTATACTCTACGTTTTCTTTTTGAGATGTCTTAATTAAATTGTTCACTACTAAAAATAGATTAAAAAATTGATCAAGTTGACTATATTACCTTTGCTTGAAATTAATATTACAAACTTTAAAGAAGACATTAAATAATTAGTTAAGGGTAAAACTGTCATTCTTCAAAAAGTAAAAGAGAGAGAAATCAGTAATAATTATGTTTTTCTTAAATTGTGTATTTTTTTGTCGAGAAACAATAACTTTGAGATGAAGAGTGTAGTTTACAAGAATTATATCTTCAATTAAATAATACTAAACCAAGAAACAAAAGTAGTACCACTAGTATCGGTTAGAGAGGAGGGTATGGTGGCGAGTGGCTTCGCCACTGCCCTCGTCACCATAGCATGTTACCTCGCCACCGGCCAAAAACCGAAAACCTCGCCATCTCTACGACGAAACAAAAAGACAAAAGTGAGCCGTTGCAACCCAACGGATATATTTCCAAACTTTAAAAAAAATAATTTTTATACCTATTTTTCCCTATAAATAACATCCCATTTTACCATTTTAACACACACTTCTCTACAACAATATTATTATTACTCTAAACATATAATCTTCTTCTCCAAAAAAATGTCTCAACCACCAAATGAACAAAACCCGAGTTTTTTTACCCATCTTCTCCAATCCAACCAATACTCATCTTCGTCAAACCAATCGAATTCGTCTACCCCAGGTTCCCAACACTCAAACTCTTCGCAACCGTTTCCCCCTTATGGAACGTAAATGTCACCGCCCGAACATGCTTATCAATCACAATTGGCGTATCATCAAAATCAACAATACAGGTTCCAAGGTTACACGAATCCAATAAATATGCAACCACACTTTTTTCCACAATAATCATCACAACCGTTATTTTTTTCACAACCACAATGTTTTCCACAACACTCATCACAACCACAATTCAAAATACCCCAAGCCCAAGAACCCCGTAAACCTAAGCGAAAACAAAAAAGGACGGTGAAACAACCAGTTGTCGAATTGGACGAGGGCGATGAAAATGAAGATATGGAAACAAGGCGACTCAATATCCGTTGGAATGACAAAGAAGAAATCTTGCTAGCCGAGGCTTGGATCGAGCACTCATAGGACAACAATATCGGAAAATACCAACGGGATGAAATATATTAGAACAAGATTATTAAAGATTTCAACGACCGAACAACAGGTCCGATGCGTACCAAAAATATGTTGACGGGGAAAGGGACCCGAATGCACGGTGATTGCCAACGGTTTAACGCTTATTACAAACAGGCAAATCGAAAAAGCGAGGAAAATGAAGCTGACTTGATCGAGACTGTGAAGACGGTGTACTTGGAGCGAGTTGGTAAAAAATTTCAATACCCTCACGTGTGGAAAATTTTGAAAGAGTACCCCAAATGGGATGCGGCGGAGCCGATTGATGGAGATAATCTCCAAGTGGTGTTTGGTTTGGATAAAAGAGAACGTCCCGCCGGCAAACAACATGCTGGGAAAAACAAAAATCGGTTGAAACGTCGGGGAGCACCGGGGGAAGCCAATCGGAGTCTGTATCGTCACTTGTTTCGCAAGATTATAGACATAAATGTGATGTTGCTGAAAGAGCGTACGAGGCGTAGAGGGAAAAAGATTTAGCTATCAAGAAGTGTGAAGAGATGAAGTTTCTCATGATCGATACTTCGAACTTGCCGCCTCATAAACGAGCCTTCATTGAAAGGCAAGAATCTGAAATAATGAGGAAATATTAAGATGCTGGTGTAGACGATTAGTTTCGTAATTTTATGTTTTTATGTTTCGTATCGTTTAATTTCCTTATGTTTCATATTTTATTTTATGTTTTTTTATGTATTGTATTTTTAATTTGTGTGAAATAAATTATGTTTGTGTGAAAAAAATTGAAAGAAAAAAAATATAGTTAGTGGTGGGACCCAAGTGAAGAGGTAAATGTGTGTTATGAATGAAGGGGTATTTTTGAGTTGGAGTGAAAAGCTGATGTGGCAGCCTATGAGGCCCGTTTTGTTTTGTGGCTTAAGCCACCATACCCTTTACTCTTACAACAAGTAATGGCCCGTTTGGTATAGGGTGTTGGTTTGAAAGAATCACAATGATTGTAATAAAAACAGTTTGGTAAGGATGAATGGAATCAAAAGTGGGGCCATATCTATCAAATTAATAAAATTTTGAATCCACATCGAATGGATGGGTATCATGAGATTGTCATTTTTTTATACACAAAAATATTAGTGCTGCTCTTTACAGTCATACGTTTTGTTCAAAAATCTTGCAAGTGGTTCCATGACTTATTTTTTTATTAAAATATAATACTCAAATATTAAATCAAGTAACAAATATGTTTGTTTAAAAATTATTATATATTTTTTCTTTTTATTTTTTTCTTCAATCCAATACATTTTCTTTCATACTAAACCAAATCCAAATCTCATTCCAAATCCTTTTACGAACCAAACGGGCCAACGCTAGGCGACAAGTTTTTTTGAGAATAGCAATATTTTATATATTATTTCTCTTACTTTTAGTAAAAGATGCTTCTCTTTCTCCCTTTTATACATCTTCTTCTTCGTTCCAATTTTCACCATGAATGAGAAAAAAACACAGAGACAATCAATCACAAGTGAATAAAATAAAACTTACACACAGTATTATAAAAATGATGCCATTGTTCGTTGGATGCCCTGAGCTGTCTCCGGCATCACCCATAGCCAGGGCTGGCACTGCTCGCGACGATCATAAACCTTATCGAGCTTAGATTAAATTACATGTATACTTTTATATACATACAATTATGTAACTATGAAACGCCCAAAATTTTATTTGTTTCATTATTTTTTTTAATTGTCCAAGGTCCCTGTCCAGTGGCAAAATTGACAAACAAGGTTTATGTTCGACGGTTTCAGGCTTCTAACCCGCAAAACACAATTTTTTGAAAAGTAAATAGACGTTTAGTTGGTGAAAAATATCTTAGTTTTTGAGGAAATTATTCATGTGAAAATAATAAATATTGAAAATCTGTTTAGCAGCATTTTTTTCAACATTTTTTAAAAATTAGAATTCTCATTTTCACTTCTTTTCAACATTTTAACCAAAAAATTAGAAACTCCTTTATATCATTCTCACTTTTTTCTTTCTCATTTTCTTCTCAATAAAAAAAAAGGATCTATAAAACATCAAACATACACCATTTTAACTCTAATCTCTCGTGCCATCCGTTACCGTCCATTCTAAAGGATGTTTGTGATTATTTTTAAATTTTGGTTTATATGTTTTTATCCGTTTGTACGTTTTTGTCCCTTTTTTTTCCGTTTTCGTCCGTTTCTGTCTGTTTTTGTACGTTTGTACGTTTTAATCATTTTTACGTTTTCTATACATTTTTTACGTTTTAATGGTTTTTGTACTTATTTATACGTTTTTTATGTTCGTACGTTTTCATCCGTTTTGTAGGTTTTCGTATGTTTTTGTACGTTTTATACGTTTTCATCCGTACAAAAACGTATGAAAACGTATAAAAGCGGATGACATGGATGAAAACGTATAAAAACGGATGAAAACGTATAAAACCTAAAAACGTATGAAAACGGATACAAACGGATAAAAACGAATGAAAACGGATAAATACGTATAAAAGTGGTTGAAAACGTACAAAATGTATAAACCCCGTATGTAAACGTACAAGGATTCAATATGAAAAAATTGACTATGAAAAGAGAAATGCTTGAAAATAGCTTTATCTAAACATCTTTTTATTTTTAGAAAAGGAAAAATATAACTCCATCTAAACGGGTTTTTAAAATTTTCAACTCTTCTCTAAAGAAGAAAAACCATTCTTTTCTCTAAGAATTTAAAAACCGAAAAATAAAAAAAATTTGCACCAACTAAACGGCAAAACTTCTTTTGCTATATGGACTTTCAAAACTTATATACATACTTTATTTATCATAAAAACATTGTCAAAGTACATTTATCACTTTTACAATGCGAGAAAACCTGAACACTCCTTTTATAATACATAACACTTGACTCTAAAATATTTGCTATAATAATTAACACTTTGGGGCATTCCAAATTGATGAACACGAGATGATAAAGATAAGCTCATTACCCTAACCAACGAGCAACCCATTTAATCTCATGTCCCAAATCATTTACTTGCCTTCATCAATCACCAACATAAAAAGGTGTACATAACGACACAAGCATAAAGCTTAGTGAGCAAAACGTAGCTACTAAAACATAACATAAACATGCTATAAACCATTGATCTCTAATCGGGTTTACTACTAAAGCTTTATACTAATCACCCAATATCTAATCGCTTGCTACTAATATATTCGATATATGATCATGATGCTACTAACTTTCTGATATCTAATGGGACTTGCTACTAACATTGGATTCCTGTCTAGAGGCAACGAGTACTCATGTGCGACCTTTACCCTCATGCACGAATGCATTTTCGGGTTTCAACGCTACATAATATTACCCTATGAACCTACTATGTTGTAAGCCAACATAGCTAGTTTATATGCGCCTACTATATTATTCTATTTGGCATGCTCCATACGAGAGATCTCTTTTCCGATCTCATATGAGCATCATGCTACAATGGAGTTCCTCTAATGCTACCGCTGCACCAAAAACGTCATTTGCATACTCTCATTATTATGATGCAACTCGGAGCATCATGTACACTTCTTCTTTTGCTAAGATGCATACTAATACCATCCTTCACATTCTTTCTTTTGCTAAGATGCATACTAATACCATCCTTCACATTCTTTCTTTTGCTAAGATGCATACCAATACCATCCTTCACATTCTTTCTTTATATTTGATGCAACTCGGAGCATCATGTACACTTCTTCTTTTGCTAAGATGCATACTAATACCATCCTTCACATTCTTTCTTTATATTTGATGCAACTCGGAGCATCATGTACACTTCTTCTTTTGCTAAGATGCATACTAATACCATCCTTCACATTCTTATGATAAGTTTTCCACTAATCACAAAGCCTTCTTAGCGGATATCACTAATAATGAAGAACCCAAATGTTTCAAACAAGCTGCACAAGATGCTCGATGGCGTGAAGCCATGCAAAAGGAGGTCAAGGCTTTAAAGAAAAATGGTACTTGGACTTTGGAATATTTACCGGAAGAAAAACGAGCTATAGATTCAAAATGGGTCTACAAGATCAAATTCAAGCCAAATGGAGAAGTTGAAAAGTACAAGGCTCGTCTAGTTGCAAAAGGATTCACTCAATTGGAAGGGGTGGTATCATGTCCCTTTTGCACCGTTTGCTGTTCGCACTTTATAGCAATCGCAGTTATATGGGACTGGGGTTTTCATCAACTTGACGTGAAGCAACGCCTTCCTGCATGGAGACCTTGATGAGCTTGAAGTTACATAAATCCTCAAGGTTTCTCTATTGATTAATGAGATTGTGTTTGTCGGCTGTGAAAGTCTTTGTACGGGTTGACGAAAGCTTCAGGCAATTGGAATCAAAATTACTATGTTTCTTCGAAGTCAAATTTTAGACAAACTAAGGCGGACCACTCCTCTATTCATTATGCAGGTAGGTAGCACACATGGTGGTCGTTCTAATTTACATGGACAAATATCCACTCCATCTAACCCACACGAATAATCATTTTCTTTAATGACGTTAACATTTACCGGAAACAATCTCACCAAAATTCAAGAAACCAAGAAACAGCTTGACGATGAATTCAGCATTAAAGATCTCGGTCCATTGAAGTATTTCCTTGGAATAGAGGTAGCAAAAACAAGAGATGGTCTAGTTTTAAGCCAACAAAAATATACGTTGGACATTCTGGAAGATAGTGGGAAGTTGGGGTGTAAACCGAGTGCTTTTCCCATTGAAGAAGGCTTGAAATTAGACAAAGGAGAAAGTGAATCACGAGTGGATGCAAGTCAGTATCGCCGACTCATCGGTCGACTTCTTTACCTTCAAGCCACTCGGCCAGATATTACATATATTATCAATATTTTAAGCCAATTTGTAGCCGACCCACGAAACAATCATTTGGAGGCAGCGAATCGTGTTCTTGGGTACTTGAAGGCCACTCCAAGCTAATGTATCCTCCTTTCTTGAGCAGGAGATCTCGTCTTAACCGATTATTGTGACTCTGACTGGTTAGGATGTCCCTACACAAGGCGGTCATGTACCGGTTATCTTCTCTTGCTAGGTGGGACTCCCATTTCTTAGAGAACCAAGAAACAATCCGTGGTTTCACGTTCTTTAGCTGAAGCCGAGTACAGGGCAATGGCCTCCACCGTTAGTGAAATTATTTGGGTTCGATGGTTGCTCAGTAAGTTACATGTTCACAATCCAATGGCCACCCCCTTATTTTGTGATAACCAAGAAGCTCGGCACATAGCTAACAATCCTGTCTTCTACGAGAGAACAAAGCACGTCGAGATGGACTGTTACTTTGTAGGTGAAAGAGTTGAATCAAAGGAAATCATACCGATGAAAACTAGCAGTAAAATGCAAATAGCAGACTTGCTAACAAAAGGACTTCCAGCACATCAGCATCAATTTCTTCTTGGCAAGATTGGCATTACAGATTTGCATGCTCCATCTTGAGGGGGAATAAAAGATTTCATATATATTCTTTCTTTATATTTGATTTCCTACCTTTAATAGTATCAATCAATTGTATCAATGATCTCTATATTTTGAGGAGTCATTTATGGGTGATTGTTCCTCATTTATTGGTAATTAATACTCTCTATATTTAGAGGTCATGGCATTACTATTTAATCCGTTATATTTTTTGAATGAATCAAGAAAAGAACAAACATTTATCTTTTTCTATTCCATCAAATCTAAGATGGTACCAGAGCAGGTTTAAAACCTTGCTTTTAATCAACCACAAACAAAAAAGATGGCAGGAGATGATAACAACAAAAATGATGGTGGAAGCAGTGGTATCACATATGAGTTACCCTATTACCTCCATCCATCCGACTACCCTAAACAACTACATGAAAATAGAACCCCACACGAATCCGCTGCATTCAAGGCCTTTCAAAGGTGCAATGGTCCTCCTGGTGTGAACAAAGAAAGAAGTAGAGCCAAATCCGTGGAAGAAGAAAATAAACACTGCACTGAATGCAACAAAGATGGTCACACACGTGAGAGCTGCTTCAAGTTGATCGGCTACCCGGAGTGGTGGCCAGGAAAGAAAGGAGAAAAGAACAAAGGCAAGGCTGCTTATGTCAAGACAAAGACCAGTCTCATTCCCGGATTGACATACGAGGATTACCAACTCTTCCTGAAACACTTTTCTGGAACAGGTAATAGCGAGGGAACAAAACCTGTTGCTAATATGGCCCATAAAGAAGACGAAGAAGGTGAGTGGATTTTTGATTCGGGTTGCACCGAATACATTACTTATTTATCCGACATTCTTGTTAACAAGAAAACCACCCACTTCGAGGCTCCTGTTGTTATCCCCAATGGGGATTCCATCCCAGTTAAAGGGAAAGGGGACTACATTCTTCCAGGGGGAACAAAAGTGAATGGAGTTCTTTATGTTCCTGATTTCAAATGCAATCTTCTTTCCGTTAGTCGCCTTAGTCGCGACCTTCAGTGTTGCATATCATTCTTTCCTGATTTTTGTGTCATGCAAGGATTACAAAGGAAGAACTTGATTGGTGCGGGTAGATGCGAAGGGGGACTATACCGAATGAAGATGGTTCAAGGAAGAAGAGCTATGGCAACCACAGTTGAGACATGGCATAAAAGACTTGGACATGCATCAAAAGGGAAACTTGGTAAAATTGATTTTATTAAAACATGCACTATTGATTTTAATAATTTCTGTCATTCTTGTGCTAAAGCAAAGCATATCAGAACGCCTTTTCCTTCTAGTTGTATTAAAACCAATGCTCCTTTTCAATTAATTCATTGTGACATATGGGGAGGTTATCGGGTACCTTCGTATACAGGAGCCAACTATTTTCTTACAATAGTTGACGATTTTAGTAGAGCGGTATGGGTATTCCTCATTAAACATAAAAGTGAGGCCAGCAAACGTCTCATAGATTTTCACAAAATGATTGAAGTTCAATTCGAAAAGCAAATTAAGAGGATAAGGTGTGATAATGGTGGGGAATTCACATCTAACAACATGCTAAATTTTTACAACGAAAAGGGGATCCTATTAGAAACCACTTGCCCACACACTCCCCAACAAAATGGAGTTGTAGAGAGGAAGCACAGGCACCTGCTCGAAACTGCTCGAGCTTTAATGTTTGATGCAAATCTTCCTAAACAATTTTGGGGAGAATGCATCTTAACCGCGGCATATGTAATTAACCGCCTCCCGTCTAAAGTTATTAAAAACAAAACGCCTTTTGAGTTGCTTATGAATCAAAAACCAGATTACGAGTTCCTAAGAGTCTTTGGGTGTCTTGCATATTTTACAAACACCAACACAAAGGGAGATAAGTTTGAAGAAAGGGGGAAACCAGGGGTCTTTCTTGGATACCTAACGGGAACTAAGGGTTACAAAATCCTCGATCTTGAGACCAGAAAAATAATAGTTAGTAGAAATGTAAATTTCTATGAACAAAAATTCCCTTTCAAAAATATTGAAGAAATCAATAAAGATTGTGTTGAGGAACCGATAATATGTCACGATTGTGACTGTCATGATGAACCAATCTTGGCACAAAACAAAGAACAAAACCCAATGGAGCAAGATCAGCAAATGGACCATGACCAAACCAATGAGCCAAGCGGCCCACATGAAACTCACGATGGGGATGAAACGGGCCAAATAAATGATGAAGGGCAGCCCAATAATGATGAGATTGAAACAAATGAAGGAGGAGAAGCCCAAGTCGAGACAAGACCCACTCGACCAAAAACTCAGCCTTCAAGATTCAAAGATTTCGTTGTACAAGTTCCTCCTTCGCTCAAACACCCGACATCAACATCCAATCAGGTTACCTCCACGGTACGCTACCCAATCTCGAATTTTGTTTCTTATGATAAGTTTTCCACTAATCACAAAGGTTTTTTAGCGGCAATCACTAATAATGAAGAACCCAAGTGTTTCAAACAAGCTGCACAAGATGCTCGATGGTGTGAAGCCATGCAAAAGGAGGTCAAGGCTTTAGAGAAAAATAGTGCTTGGACTTTGGAATATTTACCGAAAGGAAAACGAGCTATAGATTTAAAATGGGTCTACAAGATCAAATTCAAGCCAAATGGAGAAGTTGAAAAGTACAAGGCTCGTCTAGTTGAAAAGTACAAGGCTCGTCTAGTTGCAAAAGTATTCAATCAAATGAAAGGGGTGGATTATCATGGCACTTTTGCACCGGTTACTAAGCTGGTAACCGTTCGCACTTTATTAGCAATCGCAGTTAAATGGGACTGGATTATTCATCAACTTTACGTGAACAGTGCCTTCCTGAATGGAGACCTAGATGAGGAAGTTTACATGAAAATCCCTCAAGGTTTTTCTAATGATAATGAAACTCGTGTTTGTCGGCTGAGAAAGTCTTTGTACGGGTTGAAGCAAGCTTCACGCAATTGGTATCACAAATTTACAACTTTTCTCCGAAGTCTAAATTTTAGACAATCTAAGGCGGACCACTTACTATTCATTTATGAGGCAGGTAGCACAATGGTGGTCGTTTTAATTTATGTGGATTACGTCATCATTACCGGAAACAATCTCATCAAAATTCAAGAAACCAAGAAATAGATTGACGATGAATTCAGCATTAAAGATCTCGGTCCATTGAAGTATTTCCTTGGAATAAAGGTAGCAAAAACAAGAGATGGTCTAGTTTTGAGCCAACGAAAATATACGTTGGACATTCTGGAAGATAGAGGGAAGTTGGGGTGTAAACCGAGTGCTTTTCCCATTGAAGAAGGCTTGAAATTAGACAACGAAGAAAGTGAATCACGAGTGGATGCAAGTCAGTATCGCCAACTCATCGGTCGACTTCTTTACCTTCAAGCCACTCGGCCAAATATTACATATACTGTCAATATTTTAAGCCAGTTTGTAGCCGACCCATGAAACAATCATTTAGAGGCAGCGAATCATGTTCTTGGGTACTTGAAGGCCACTCCAGGCCAAGGTATCATCCTTTCTCGAGCAGGAGATCCCGTCTTAACCGCTTATTGCGACTCTGACTGGTTAGGATGTCCCTACACGAGGCGGTCACGTACCGGTTATCTTCTCTTGCTAGGTGGGACTCCCATTTCTTGGAGAACCAAGAAACAATCAGTGGTCTCACATTCTTCAGCTGAAGCCGAGTACAAGGCAATGGCCTCTATCGTTAGTGAAATTATTTGGGTTCGATGGTTGCTCAGTGAGTTACATGTTCACAATCTATTGGCCACCCACTTATTTTGTGATAACCAAGCAGCTCGGCACATAGCTAACAATCCTGTCTTCCATGAGAGAACAAAGCACGTCGAGATGGACTGTTACTTTGTATGTGAAAGAGTTAAATCAAAGGAAATCATACCGATGAAAATTAGCAGTAAAATGCAAATAGCTGAGTTACTAACAAAAGGACTTCCAGCACATCAGCATCAATTTCTTCTTGGCAAGATTGGCATTACAGATTTAGATGCTCCATCTTGAGGGGGAATAAAAGATTTCATATATATTCTTTCTTTATATTTGATTTCCTACCTTTAATAGTATCAATTAATTGTATCAATCATCTCTATATTTTAAGGAGTCATTTATGGGTGATTAATACTCTCTATATTTAGAGGTCATGGCATTACTATTTAATCTGTTGTATTTTCTGAATGAATCAAGAAAAGAATAAACATTTATCTTTTTCTATTCCATCAAATCTAAGATGGTACCAGAGCAGGTTTGAAACCTTGCTTTTAATCAATCACAAACAAAAAAGATGGCAGGAGATGATAACAACAAAAATGATGGTGGAAGCGGTGGTATCAAATACGAGTCACCCTATTACCTCCATCCATCCGACTACTCTAAACAACTACATGAAAATAGAACCCCACACAAATCCGCTGCATTCAAGGCCTTTTAAAGGTGCAATGGTCCTCCTGGTGTGAACAAAGAAAGAAGAAGAGCCAAATCCGTGGAAGAAGAAAATAAACACTATACTAAATGCAACAAAGATGGTAACACACGTGAGAGCTGCTTCAAGTTGATCGGCTACCCAGAGTGGTGGCCAGGAAAGAAAGGAGAATAGAACAAAGGCAAGGCTGCTTATGTCAAGACAAAGACCAGTCTCATTCCCGGATTAACATACGAGGATTACCAACTCTTCCTGAAACAATTTTCTGGAACAGGTAATAGCAAGGGAACAAAACATGTTGCTAATATGGCCTATAAAGAAGACGAAGAAGGTGAGTGGATTTTTGATTCGGGTTGCACCGAATACATTACTTATTTATCTGACATTCTTGTTAACAAGAAAACCACCCACTTTGAGGCTCCTATTGTTATCCCCAATGGGGATTCCATCCCAGTTAAAGGGAAAGGGGACTACATTCTTCCAGGGGGAACAAAAGTGAATGGAGTTCTTTATGTTATTGATTTCAAATGCAATCTTCTTTCCGTTAGTCGCCTTAGTCGCGACCTTCAGTGTTGCATATCATTCTTTCTTGATTTTTGTGTCATGCAAGGATTACAAAGGAAGAACTTGATTAGTGCGGGTAGATGCGAAGGGGGACTATACCGAATGAA